>VZUI01051140.1:0-34272 GCA_013401135.1 Cettia cetti | reverse complement strand
CTCCTCTCCTCTCCTCTCCTCTCCTCTCCTCTCCTCTCCTCTCCTCTCCTCTCCTCTCCTCTCCTCTCCTCTCTCTCCATTACTCCTGGTCAGGTTTGGGATGCTGGCAGGAATGATGGGATGGTACACTTAGATGGATATAGAGACAAAAGGTGTAGCATAGAAATTGTGAACACTGAAGATTCTTGGTGGCTTTTTTGCGTTGGCATTGAAACAGGTGTGTCAGCTCTGTCTTTCAACAGATGGGCCCTTCAGCATTGCAGAGCTTAAGTGACAGAACTTGAGCCACCTCCAAGCATGACAATGTGTTCAGCTTAACACACTTCTTTTGAGAGACAAGCCATCCCATTTGTGACCCAGGAAAGGAGCACCTTGGAATTATTCAACAAACCCACTGAATTGCTTTGATTCATGCCTGGACTGCTGGCTTCTGTCCTAATGCAATATAGGCAGGCAGAAGATGCTTTCCATCTGTGCTATTAATGGGCAGTGGGAGTGTTCAAAGTATCTCTGAAGGGACATTAAATCCTTGCCAGTCTGCCACACCCAAGAGGGGAGGGGTTCTCAAGTCAGCTGACTCCTTCTGGTGGCCAGTTGCCATCTGTCCCTGCCCAAATGTGATGGATCACCTGCAAGGGTCCATTTGGGCGTGTGAGGGGGCATCAAGGATGCAATTTTCTTGTTTCTTCTGAAATCTCTGTGGACCATGGGTACAGCCTGAAGTGCTGGGTACACCCGTGAGTGCACCTGAAGGAGCTGCACTCTCTTCCTTTGTGTTAGGCTATTGAATGTGCTGCCAACTGCATGTCATGGGACAGCAATCCTGTCTTTTTCTTGTGTTCCCAGTCTTTCCAGCATGCTACATGGCTGCAGAGAGCCAGACTGAAGGCTGGCCCGGAAGCCAGTGTCCTTCCTTCCCTGGATGTGGAAGTGTCTGTCTCCCCCTGAGACTCACCACCCTCCCACTGCTATGTGGCCCAAGGAAATTATCATCCTAACCTCAATACAGCACTTCATTATTTTCAGTGTTGTAATTCCATGGGAATGCTTATAAAGAGGACAAGATAGGAAACTGTGGGATGATGGGATTCTGCAATACAATAAAAAGGGATTATTTTTCTTAATAAAAAAGGCTTTTCTGAGACTTGCAAGCCCAATGCACTCAGCTGTCCTTTTAGAACTGAAAATCCACTTTGTTTTAAGGCTCATATGCAGTAAAATGCTCAACTGAGTCTCCCTGTGTCTTTTCCTCTCAAAAAAATCTGGTAATGTGTCCCACAATATGATGTTATAGGAAAATCGCCTTTGTTCTGCAGCTCTTAGCTGACTTCTGGGGTGAAAGCTAGTTCAGCTCAGACCTGCTTTCATTTAGAAACTCATGCCCATTACAGCAAGCAACTCCTTTTCCTTAGTGCCTTGTCAAAAAAAACCCATCACAACTTTTATGTAACTTATAGGTCTTTTCAGGAAAAAAGGTCTGAGTAGTGGAGTTTGGCTCTATCAAATATTCCTTTTCACTCAAACAGCTGTTTTCATATCGACCTGTTTCATACTTGGGATAAATCTGGGTGTTTTAAGGGGGAGGTAGCATCTGCTGAAGTCCAGTTTTGCTTTGTGCATGCTAGGAATTCAAACATTGGGTTTACAGACCACAAAAAAGGATCCTACGCCTTCTTCAGACTTTCCTGCAAGAAAATTTATCTCTGTGTAACTAATTTAATGCTTAGTGGGAGATAAAGAGGGAGAAAGATGGTAGTCTCATGATTTTCCTTGTAATTGTGATTTGAGATTAAGGTAGCAGAAAAGCAAGGAGGTTGTTATTTAGTAAATTTTAATTAATAAAATTCAAGATAATATAGATCCAACTCCTCTCATTTATCTTGGTGCAGAGCTAAACTAATAAGGTGAAATAGCTTATGCCAGTATAACACTTCATGTCATAGTGAGAAGGATACATCTCATACAATACTGTCTAAAGAAACAGAGATAATTCTCCAAAAATAGCCAGGAGGAAAACATCTAGCTCGTTTTCTCTTTTCAGTGTAGGTTGTTAATACATTAATCTGTGTGTTTTTCTGTTCAGTCTAGCTAATCAATATGTCTGAATCTCCCGATAAAACTTGTTTCTGCAGATAATCTGCTAATTTAATAAAATGAAATGCATACTACAAATTCCTCTCTTTTCTTTCTACACTCAGGGAGAAGAAAATGTAATAAGTGACATCTGATCTGAATGAAAACCACTTACTTATGGCTGCTGCATGAAATAGAGGCTTGGAGAGAGACAAGGAAAAGAGTTCTCCCCGCCTACCTGAGATTGCTACTATTAGACCAGTGGACTTCTTAGCTGCTCAAGATCTCTTGTGAGGACAAAACAAACAAGAATGTGACTCAAGTCCTGTGAATCATCATTTGAAAAAACCTAGAGAGGTCTGCTGACCATCCAAGAGTCTCATTTCCTAGCTTGAACTTGGACTTTTTAGTCTAAAAGTTAGGCAGTATGAACAGCCCTGAATATTCTATCAACTTTATACATCAGGCCTTCAAGCTGTAATCAATTTTTCTTTCCTTCATTTTATTTTTACTGCTCAGTTGAAATTACAGAAGCCCCAACCTGGAATATATCCAATAGCCATAGCTTCTCATGGATAATAAAAACTGACCCACAGCCAAGAGAAAATGGAGTGATAGAGAAGAACCTTTTTTTATTTGGACTTTGAAAATCCCATTTTCTTCTCCCTTTCAGGCCAGTGCAAATGGGGCTACAAAAATATCTCCTGCTTCAATCAATCACTTCTGTCATGGTATCTCATGTCTCTGATCCCTCTTTCCATTTCATATAGTAAAAATCTTCCCATATTTACTTTCAAAGCCTATCCTTGATGTTTCTTTATTCTTTTTATGCATGAATAATCTATGAAGCTATTGATGCCCTGCACTTACACACTTCCATTAATGCTGACCTTGACATCCAACATATATTTTCTTCCTTTCATGAGAGAAGTTCCACAGGTCTGTTCAGAATATTTGCTTGGGGCATATGCACTAGTTATCAACCTTTAAATCTCCTCCAAAGTTGTACCTATTCTGCATTTGAAGCCCACTTAACATTAACCAAGGATCTATTTTGCTGTGAGTTATCATAATAATCTCACCATCACATTTCTCCAGACACTCACTCTGAATGGAACACACTGCAATTTTTTCTTAACTTGAAAAGACTTGTCAAATGTCTATTAAAAGGTCCGGGACCACAGATTAGGCACATCCAACATGTTTTATTTTGTATAAGACAACATGTCAAATGTTCCTTCTTCTTTGAAGGAAGCTGTGGGAATTTAAAATAAAATATAAGAAAGAGGATCTAATTTTTCTTGGCCAGTAACAGCTTGCTGCCTAAAGTCATGCATAAGGCAACCTGTATCTGTATTCTCCAAAGACTGTCCAAGAATATAACCCCGTTGGACTGGAGACAGTGCAAAAGTACTCTGAAGTCAGCAGAAAGTCTCTCTTTGACTTGTTTAAAAGCAAACTTACACCCAGAGGGAGAAAAAAAACAATAATAGAATGTTTCACATTTCTTCACTCTGAACTAGCTGGGCTGGAGATGCAGAGAGAACAGACAAAACCCATTAAGTGTATTGAAGAAGATTCATAGTGTCTAGATTCTTTCTACCCATTATAATGCTGGCAGCTTCAAAAAGGTGTCAATTTGCTGTGCCAAAATATGGGACTAAAACCAGAAATCCTCTTTTGGATTCATGAGAAGAGAAACTATTTATTTGTGATTCATGGTGAAAATATACGTTATATATGAGTGTAAAAGTAGCCAGTTTTGTGTTGCATAGAAAATAGCCTTGTAAATATCTTTCACATTGACTTGCTCATAGTCCTTATGCTTTATATGCAGGATAAGCCCTGGGTTTGAAGTGTGTTTATTATTTAAGGGCTTGTTTTGATATATCAAGGTCTCTCCCATTCCTCCTGATGATCCTTTCCTTTGAAGGTTCACTACCTGATTGAAATGAGAATTTCCATCCACTACATCAAACAAGCAATGATCTCTCCTGAAAGGTTCTATATTTAATGGCACCGTGTGTGATGGGAGCAAAGAGGGGAGGGGAATTTTTTATTTTCCAAATCCCTGGTCATCTTGTTATGTGTAATAATGTAGACCCTACCGTATTACAGATGGCAGAACTAATGTAACCTTGTTGTTTCTCTAATAGAATTCAAGACCAGATAGTAAATGAGCTGTATGCTAAAGACAGAATGAGAAGTTCAGAGGGGAAGGTAATGAACCCAGTAATGTCAAATACCTTTATCTCAACCATCACTATAATTCTTCAGTATACAAACTTTGAAACATGACAGGAGACAAGAAAATAGAAGTGTAAACCCACTTTTTTATATTAGAATATTCTCAAATTAGTACCATTCTAGTATTATGTCCTTTACCTATTACCAGGTGCTTTCCTGGGGGTGCTTTACTGATTTTTGGTGTTACTACCATTACTTTGTGCATGTTAGCAAGGCATATGCAATAGGAATTCCTGATTAAAAATACTTCATTTTCTTATTGTCCTAATTCTCATATTCTAAAAGCAAACCTTGTAATAACTTATATTTACATGGTAAATCACTGGGTACACAGTGAACTCAATGGAGGTGCTTTTTTGATCCTCTCTTCTGTCACTTAAAAGTATAGCAAAATATAATTGCAAATACATTATTTTTCTGTACACATTTAGCACTGATGAGGCCCCAGACACACCAGTGTGTCCCCTCTCTGCACACACACACACACACACACACACACACACACACACAGAGCCCATGGAAGGAGTCAAGAAACCTCAGGGGATCCAGCAGACAGCAACCCCAGCAGTGAGGCATGGACAATATGATCTGCACAGAGAAACTGGTGGTGCTGAGCTTGATTACTCTGGCAAAGGGTATTGAGAGGTATTTGCTTCAAACCCATTTCCACTTGAAGGGTGGACAAGGATAATGGAGCCAGGTGGTGTTGAATAACACCAGGTAGTGTACCAAGAGGCCATGACCAAACTGTGGCTGACAAACTTCAGAGTAGACATTAGGAAAAAATATTTCCCCTGGAAAATTATTAATTATTATTTATATTAGCACTAGCCTCTGAAAGTTCTGTTTGTTTGCTTCATCTCTACGTCAAATTGTATGCAAATCTGAAATCCTTGTTCTACCTTTTGGTTAAACAATAAAAGACACACTTGGGCAAATTTGGCACAAGCTCAGACAAAGATCACAAAAACAACACTTCAAAAGGCAGTTTTCAGATTGTTTTTTGCATGAAGATCCAACTGATTTCTCTTCTTTGGTGAGAAATGAGGCTGATCATTACAACAGTCTGCATAATTGAAAATGGCAGGGGTTTTTTAAATCACTGTACTGCATTCTCTTGATTTGCATCACAGTGTTCTGATTTTGTTCTAACCCAGAATATTCTGCAATTTATAACTGAAAATATATCTTGTATTACGTGGTTCAATCGGTCTACCTCTCAGATATTCAGCATTATCTATGTGTCAATAGAGAGGAGATTTGGCAGCCTGACCTCTGCTGTACCCACCAAATACCTGACCCAAGATTCCTAAGGCTGTAGAAGTACTCCTTCTGATCCAGAGTATTTGACAAAATCTTTGATCTAAAAATGTAATAGTTTAATTAAGCATTGTCATATAAACAACATTTTAAAAGGCTAAAAAAAACATTAACAGGTGGGCCCAGCCCTGACTAGTATAGGCAGCAATGAAAGGTTTTGACAACTCAAATACACTTGAGATCTCTCCCACTGAAATATGCTGAAATGAGCAACAATGCTCTCAATCTTTTTTGAACAGCTAAATTTATGCTGTTTTCATTTAAAAACTTAGCTACATTCCTTTTAACTCCCTTCTCTGGTGTTTTTGCCATCAACTTCATAGTGATTCCACAAGTGAAAAAATAATTAAAACCTCATGCATTTTGATTTATAGCTTCAAATTTAGATCTTGTTGTGTTAAGATTCTTCTCAGTGTCCTGATGCTCTGTTGTTGCATCAACAGCTACTGGCTCCAGGTAAGGCCAGGTCCAGCATTACCTCAGCGATTGTAGGAGGCTGTCTCTGCTGCAGAGATAGTGTAATTACACAAGACAAGTAAACTGCAGGAGGGAAAATGTTAGGAGTATGAGAGGATCTCATTCTTGTCAGAATAAATCACAATGCTGGCCATTTTCTTGTTCACTGAACTACCCCTCAGCCATTGTGTAAAGACATCTAACCAAGAAATATAAAACAAGTGACTTAGAAGGCTGCAATGAAAGGTAAAAGGACATACCACAGGGAGGCAAGGGGAAAAGAATAGTAGTTAGGTCAACAATATCATTAAGAGCAATCATTAAAAGAAAGAAGATCGTTAACTGCTGTTTCAGATTCTGTGCTGTTCTAAAAACAATGTACTGCTATTTTCTTCTTTCCTCAAACCTGGTATATTACTTCTTTGTTTAATGACACCAGACATGTACTTAAGAAAATTGCACACCAAGGATCTGATTTATTGCCTAAGATTCTATTTGCATGAAAAAACAACACCAAAGCAGTATTTGACAGGTACATATCAATTCAGCTCCTAAGGGGTGCATTTTGAGTCAATTGTGCAAGGAATTAGGCATGCAGTTACCTATAACATTTATTTAAATCTGTGAGAATTTAGTACTTCTCCTCAGGAAGTAAAATTACAAGCAGATTGTCTGGATTCAAGTACATTGCAAGTACAACTTTGTTGTCCTGACCCACAAAACTCTGCCATTTTATTCTACTGTATCTGAAAAATATTTCAGTTAAACTTCATTTTATCTTGGTTCTGCCATTTCCAAGCCACTAACAAAAATGACTCCAAGTTGCCTAGGTCTAGTCCAATTGGTATGAGTTCATTATTGGAAGAATGATACCCACCTGTTCCTTTCCACATCCTCTTCAAAGTTCATCAGTCATTCAGAAGTCCATCTAGTAAAAAACTTTGCAGAAGAAAAACTAGCTTATTACAGATGCAAAGATACAAGACTCAAGGGATTTCCCATTTTGCTGTCAGTGAAACTTTTTCTGTGTTACCATAATGGATACAAATGCATTTTGTTCAAAATCAGCTACCAGTGCAAGCTAATTGATTTTAAACTGTTGGCAAAAATAGGAAAAAATATTGATAAAAAGAGAAATAATTATTTAATGCTTATAGTCACAGCTGACTGGGAATTTTCCAACAAAACAAAAGTTGTAATAAAATATAAATTTTTCATTACCATCTGCTCCTCAAAGTCCTAATACTTTATGAACATAGATATACTAAGTCTTAAAATGCCCATGTTATGTAGAAAACTATTTATTAGTCTGTTTTATAGTTGCACAGCTTTCTGTGGGCCATTTGCATAGACATGAATTTAATGCTGTGGGAGTACCTCTGGGTCATACTTTCAGGTGGCCAATTTCCACATATTATCTGTGGCATTCAGGCTTCTAAATTGCTTTTTTAGCAGGAGAAACAGCTGCTTTGTGGGTCAGGCTTTTAAAATAATCTTCGAGCATTGGTTGACAGAGAGACATGCTGATGTACATGATATATCCAGCTAAGAAAAAGAAAAATCCCAACGGTGCCAGCTGAGATCGAGGAATCTGACCTTATGTATTTTAATGTGTGAGGAAACTAGCTCTTTCTTCATCAGAGAAATGGCTGAGCAATGAATGAAGCAGGTATTCATACAGAGAACACCAGCATGAATGATTATGGAGTAATGCACCAAGGATATTTTACAAGAAGGAATGTATGCAAATAGAGAATCATATTAGGGCAGGAGGTCAAGGTTCTGATACCAGAGCCAGCCCTCCAAATATAAATGACACTTTGGTTAAGTTACTTAAACTGTTAGTACCATTTCTTCATCTCTCCTTTTGTCTGCCTGTTCTATCTAGACACTAAGCTTCTTAAAGCATGGGCTGTGTTTTTGTGCTCACACAATGCATGGAACAATAATGACTCCATGCTCAGCTGGAACTTTTAGACAGCATTATAATAGAGCTAATTAATGTTAATGAGACCTATGGAGTATTTCAGATGCTGCTTTTTTAAAGATATCTGAGCTGGGTCAGAGCTGTGAGATTTCTCATGCTTACAGTGAATCAAACCCCATTCTGTCACCTGAACAAGGAAAGATTCCATGGCTAGTGGGTAAGGAGTATGGTTTCTCCAGCATCAAATCACATTGGGAAAATCCAACCAGGAGCAATGACTAGACAATATACTACTTGCAGGTGGAATATATTGATGATGGAAGCCTGTTTTTTTTTTTCTTTTGTACAGTATCCAGCTATACAATAAGAGAGAATCATATTACTAAAAATTCTTGTGATGTTATTAGCAATAATTCTTCTGATAATGTTAGCATAGTAGTGGCATTGTCTACTTCTTTGGTTTGGTTTAATTTGGGAGGCTCATAATTTTGTTGTCTGATTTCTTGAAAGGGGAAATAAGCCAACCTGGTTTCCAGGGAAGGGTATTATTTAGTCTGATTTACTTAGTCACACACCTACTCCTACATGTCTATTCATACATGCCCTTTCTAGTTCTTCAATGCAGTTATGCATAGAGTATGTTGAGTTGGAAGGGACCCATCAGGATCATCAAGTCCAACTCTGAGACCTGTGCAGGACACCCCAAGAGTCACACCGTGTGTCTGAGAGCATTGTCCAAACGCTTCTTGAATTCAGACAGGCTTGGTACGGTGACCACTTCACTGAGGAACCTGTCTCAGCACCCAACCACCCTCTGGGCGAAAAACCTTTACCTAAACCTCCTCTGATCCCGCTTCCTGCCATTTCCTCGAGTCCTGTCACTGGTCACAAGAGCAAAAAGATCAGTACCTGCCCCTCTGCTTCCCTTTGTGAGGATGCTGAAGACTGAGGTCTCCCCTCAGACTCTTGCTCTCCAGGCTGGACAGACCAGGTGACCTCAGCCACTCATCACACAGCTTCCCCTCAAGGCCCTTCACCATCCCTATCATGTAGAACTATGTAGAGGTAAACTTGACTAATTCTCTGGAAAGATCTTCCTAGGTTAAGGAGGCTGAGTAGTTGAAATGTTGGAAATTATTTCTCATAAACTTGTCTGATGTTCCCAGTGGTTGCATTATAACCATGGTAATACAGGGAACAATCACAGATAACAGTGAAGAGGAGGCTGCACAGTGGAAAAGGAATTAGTACAGTTTGAATGAGGGGGACACATTTGTCTTTCACACCTTTTCCGTCTCAAGAAAGGGTAGAGGTTTTCTCTTTGGGCTGGATGAATCCCAGCAATGCTGACTGTGGAAACAGAGACAAAAGATTCCTTATTGTCATCATTCTGCTGTTTGGGTTTTGTTTGTTTGCTTTTAACAAGAAACTTCAGCAAACCTTATACATAAACACCTACCAACCTCCCTGCCCAATTCCTGTGCTAGCTCACTGCCAAAACAGGAAATGCAGCACACACTAAGCATGGCATATTTTTGCATTAAGTAAAGAAGTCATAGATGAACTTGGTTCCCACTTGGGCTGACTTTTTTTAATGAGGACTTCATGCAGGGAAAGATGACTAGTTTAGCACATTTTCCTCAACCCAGTTTCACCCATGGGGTTATATGCTTTATTTATTTTTAAATTAATGATTAGGGAGGACTCTGCAGATTTTGGGTGGTTTATATCAGTGGAAAAAATGTGGCAAATTTTTTTTTTTGCTATGAAGAGGGGTTTTTTTCACTTTCCATGAGCAGATATTAACCTGTGCTCCATTTCAAATAAGAATTTCACAGACTTTAATTTGCTTTATCTTTTCCTCCTTCTTGATTTATGATCACTATGTTTGGAAGTGGCAAAATATTTTCTTTTCTTTCTGAAATGCAATATTGTTCTGCTTGTCAGTTCCTCTTGATCAGCCTTCAGTGTTCCCATGTTCTCACAACAGACATGCAGGGGTAAAATACTTCTATAGGCAGAGTTGTGGTCTCTGTCTCATTATCCATTTGAGTTGCAGTTACCATATCAGAATTTCTTCTGGACTGGTGTTATAGGACTTTTTTTTTTCTTTTAGGAAAGGAAAGGGTCTTTTTTTATAAGACTCCAATAATAAAGTTATACTTTATTTTGTTTAACTTGTACAGTTCTTTAAAAAGACCCAGCTTCTCAGAAGTGATGCCCAGTAATAGAAAATTGTGACTGGTATTGTTAAAATTAATTTTTTCAAGAACTTCCTGTCTTGCCAGAAGGGAGTATGGTGCCACTTATATTACTGTCATTTGGGAGACAAACAGGCTCAAAATAATAAAAATGTATAAAACCATTTTTTTTACATCTCGCCATGTTCTTGCTTTCTGTAGCCTGCAGGTATGTTGTACAATTCAGTTTTGAGTCTCAAATTTTTTATTATTGTGGTGGAAAACAGAATGTCCTTCCATAATGTTCTCATCAACCTGGAAGGTGTAGCAGACAAACAGCTCAGATTCAGCCATTGACTCTTCAACCTAAGAGGAAGGTAATAATATTCAGTACTTCCTTGGAGACTTCAAAACTACTGGAGTTTTCAACCCATGCCTATTTATAATCTTATCTATCAGTTGGGAAGAGAGGAAAATAATAAAATACCCTAGTCTTGTTATGAAAAACAAAAAATTCAATAATGAGATACCTTTCTTTTGTGAGAGAATTTTGTGAACACTTGATTGTGTACAGAAACCTGTTTTGTATGAAACAGAGTTTACTTGGGAAAAAAAATTTCATTAGAAGAACCAATGCAGTTTTGGAGAAGACAAGTTTATAAAAAAGTCTATTTTGAACAATATATACTCTGTTAAGGTTAGAGATCAGAACTCATAAAATTGTATTTTTTCCCTTCCAGTCACAATGAATAGATTTATTTTGGTTTGTTTTTTTGTTTTTTTTTTTTTTCCTTTAGTTGTTATGTGACTCCATTGTTCACATAAATATTTTGTAAGGGACAAACACTCAGGAATTAAGCTGTAAAAAATCATACAAGATATGGTCTTGCTGCTAACATTTCTTATGAAAATCACATCACTTAAAGAGCTCTACAGGAAAAAAAAAAGAAAAGCATCAGTAATGTCTTTTTTGCTGGATTAATGACAAACCGACTAATGCGCTCTACCCACTTTGTGCCATTCCAATGACATTGAGTAGCTTTAAATATGGTTTTAATGGCATTATTGAAATGCTGTTGAACAACCAGTATGCACCAGCAAATCCACCCTTTCAAGTATAATAGATTGTATAGGCTCATTTCATGTTTCTTATATCCAAATGAGGTGAACACATACTTTTGTTTAAATGTAAGATGAACATAGCACTCAGCTCTGTAGCTGTTATTTAGAAAAGGTTGTTTCAACTTCTCTGTTCAAGTGAGAACTACAGGAATAGGCCAGTGGGAATCATAAATCATAAATAAATGCATTTTTATGCAATTCAGAATTCTGCAGATCCTCTCTCTCCGTCTCCTCACAAGAAAACAACAAAATAATCCAGTATTGTAGAGAGATGATGGGTGGACATTCCTCCATGAGATACATAACCTGTGATCCATGATCCATATCTCTGTGCAAATTGCCCCAAGTTACCACAAAATAAACCAGGACATGAATTTACCTCTTTTATTTTTTTTCAAAGGCCACAACACAGCCTAACTCATTGTGAAGTCTTCTCCATAGAACTGACAGAGAAGTTTTATAAATTAAACACATTGCTTTCATGCTAATTATCCCAGTTTTGCAATGAGTTAATATAAAATATAAACAACATTTTTTACAACCACTAGTTAGTGCAACGTGTGCACAATTAGCAGCCTTTATGAATATCCTTTCATACATTTATTAAAGAGTCCATAAAAATGCCGAGTCCAATATATTTAGTATTTTTTCTCCTCTGCAATAAAGCACCTTAGTATGAGTAGGAAAAGAATGACAAGCTGAAGTGCTTTGCATCCCAATCCATCATTTAGATTATGCAGGAATTACTGGAAATGAATTTTTTGTATTTTAAGAGAGCTCAAGTGTTTCCTAAGCCATAACAACACAATGGATTTGGTGATCACTTCAGAATAATCATGATACTGTAGCTCCTTCTGGAGCTCTAAAAGACCATTCAGATATTTTCATTTCTATTTTAAGCAGCTTTCAAAGCCCAAATTCTCTCTGTCAGTAGCAGTGCTAAACTGCCTAACTGAGAGGTGTTTCTCCATTGCTCATCAGCTCCTGAATCTGGCTCAGCTGAAACATCAGCACTAAACACAGCCTGGAAGGGAAAGACACAATTTTTCAGTAAGAAGGCAATTTAAAGAAAAATAATAATAATACTAAAAGATAAGCCATATACCTAAGAACTTTTTATTATTCTCCTGTTGGGTAACTGAGGCTGATCTTAGAAAGATACGAACTACACCATTCTGCTCTCTATGGGTATAATAATCAAAAAGTGATTACATCTCATTTTCATACCTTAGAAGACTTGCTCTATATTTGTTATGCTATCTATATGCAGAAGAGACAACCCTGAAGACTTCCTAAATAAGAGATAAATTTTTTGTTTATCCATCAAAAAACCTGGGATAGAATTCACCTTCCAAGTCACCATCAACATTTTTAATTGATTTGCTAGTATATTTTGCAAGTGTTACTGGAAAATTATGAAGTTCTCTGTAATTATAGTGATGATAAAATTCTATTATCAGATTAAAAGGAGTGTCTTTATAATTACAGTGTAAAATTGGTGGAACTATCACAAGCTACAGATTTTGAAATTTGGTTAGTATTGATCGGTGATCAGCATTTTGCAAGCTGTCATTATCAAAGTTACTCTTCTGAGAGTTATATCCAAAACTCTAAACACATGTCAATAACACTTGTCACTGTAACACTTCAGAACTAAAATTAAAATTTCTTTAAGTAAGATTTTCTAAAGCCTTCCTGAAATGTAAGAAAATTTGTAAAATTTCTTATTTTAAAAATTGTGCCTATCTCTGGCATGAGTATTTCCAAATGTTCCTCAGCCTTTGGAGATGTTAAAATCCAGACAAGAACTTTCATACTTCTGGCTTATATTTTTTTTATGTCGTGAGAATCATGCTGTGGGATCTTGACAAATCACTTCACTGCTTTTTATAGCCATGCTTTTAACTTTTTTTTATGAAAAATATTTCATTTCAATGGCTTGGTGATTATTTTTTCTCAGAAAATATTGGGTGTGGCCTTCAGGCCTCTTGAATACTATTGACAGTGATTCCCATCATTTGTCCAGTTTTTATGAAAAATAACTGATCAATGGTTCACTGGAGCAACCCCTGGGAAACCCCTCACTCTAAAGGCTCAGGGTAGGCAGATATGTCGTTTATGTATGGCCAACATAAAATGAGATTGAACAAGGGTTGTGATGGGGGTTTAGAACATCATGTGACAGTTTTAACAGTAGGTGGCCTCTGTTAACACAGAACTGCAAAGCAGTCAGAACAGTTTCACAGTTGTGAAAGGTTAGAATAGGCCTAAAAAGGCTCTTAGAGGTTGTTCAGTTCACATCCCTGCCTCAAGGTGCCTAGAATGCAACAAACAGTTTTTTACCATGAGATAAATAAGTGAGAAACCTTATTTGAAATTAGAAACTGTTAAATTGTTGCTATTTTATATTCTGGCAATAGCTACCTGCTTTATAATGGAGGGGAGAATTAGTCCATAAAATAGAGAATGAACCTCATGTGAGGCAAATCAAAAAGCAGGCTGATGTCAAGCAAGCTCAGCACTAGGAACTGATTCATAATTTATAATTCAAAGTATGTAGGTCTTGGTAATCATCTAGATGGAAGGCACTATTTTAATATAAATCCCCCTAAATCTATTATCTATTATTTGGCAGGTACGGAATTAAGTGCAAACTGAAAAGTGTGCTTGACATAAGAAAGGAAGATGAATGTTTGTGGGTAGAGGAAAGCAGATATTTGGAAAGGCTAGGGTGAAGGAGAAATGGGATTTACTAAAATTAAGACACAGTGAATATTGGTCAAAACCAGCTCTGCAATTCATAGAATCATGGAATTACTGGGTGGGAAGGGACCTTTAAAGGCCATTAAGTTCAGCCCCTTTTGCAATGAGCAGGGACATCTTCAACTAAGTCAGGTTTCTCAGAGATCCATCTAACCTGACCTCTAATGTTTCCAAGAATGTGGCATTCACACCACTTCTCTGGGCAACTTGTTCTAGTGCTTGGCCCTGTTAGTCACCATTAATTTCTTCCTTTTATCTCGTCTGACTCATCTTTAAAACCATTACCCTTTGCCTTTGCAGCAGGCCCTACTAATGAGTCTGTCCCCGTTTTTTTAGAAGCTTCCTTTAAGCGCTGAAGGACCACAATAAGGTCTCCCTGCAGCCTTCTCCTCTCCAGGCTGAACAGCCCCAACTCTCTCAGCCTTTGCTTTCAGAAGAGGTGTTCCATTCCTTGGTTCATTTTTGTGGTGCTCCTCTGGACTTGCTCCAACCACTCTATGTCTTTTCCATACTGGACACAATATTCCACAAGCAGCAGGACACAGACTTGGAAACTCAAGCTGCATTCAGCTCAAACTTCTTGATGCAGAAAAAAGCACTCTCTGCAGTGGCAGCACCTGAGCAAATTCAGCACAGAAGCCATAGGTTTCAGGCGCTCTTTAGCCTGCTTCAGCTTGCATGAGAACAGATGGACCACAAAAAATCCCAGTTTGCAGCCACCTTTGGTCTTTTTAATGTCTGTACACAAAAGAGTTGAATATGAGTTACTCTATGACATTCATCTAAGGAAACTTTTGATTCTTCTGTCAAGATTAACACTAACATGAGGATGCTTTTGTCCTATCTGTGCTTTGTAGATGTTTGCCATACAGATCTAGAAACAGCATTCAGGTATCTAGCCTAGAATGCCTGGTTATTTCAAAGAAATTCCATCCTGTGATCCAAAGGCTGTGATCCAAAGTCTGTACAGCTGTGGGGTTAATCACTTAAGTGTCCTTAACTGGATAAATGTTGTTTGTTTGACTTTTACATTAGAAATATGAAACACCATAGGACCTGGCAGACAAGCAAAAGGTTCTGCAAAATAGTTGTATGTTACTAATTATAATAATTCAAAGTCCTTCTGCAAGAGCTATAATTAAATGTCCTTACAGCTGAGTACATTCCCTTTTTCATTTTTTTAGTGGGCATTTTTTTTAATAGGCTTAGTTTCAGTACTGCTTGGGCCAATCCACTACTCTGAGTGATGCCTACACTTCAGTGACATGCACTGAATGTCAAGTCTTTCTCAACTGATATGAGAACAAAACATCTTTCAGAGTCTGCACTGTACTCTTCTTTGCAGTAAGAATTGGAAAGCTGGGCTCTGAACAATATCTTTTAGAAAACTTCCATTCTATTCTGATCCCATTTCGCTGCTAATGTTCTGGATTTGGTGAAGTGACAGTTTCATATGTTTCATTGCTATAGTAACACTAACAAAGAAGCCTTCCAGCTTAAAGAAATTTAGAAAAACTGAGGGAGATGGTTATGTGAAAGATGAAATTGTAAGTAGATATGAGGAACTTAATTTCTCCTTGAAAAAGAAAAAGAATATTTTAGAATTTTTCTGAATTCTAAAACATATTTCATTCTTATTGTTTTGTAGTGGTCTGATAGGCCATGTTGGACGTGAAATAGCCATTGTCCTGGGCCCTTTCATAACATAGGAATCCTTGTTTTAAAATCCTAAGATCACAAAAAGAAAAGTGGAACTTAATATCTGCTTCTTACAAATGAGGAATTGAGGCACAAACAGATTTAGACTGAGCATTAATCTCCCTAGTCTCTTTATCCACAATAATTTTACTCAATAGCAGTGTGAGAAAAATATCATAGATATTTATGCAATCAGATGTAAAAGAATAACTCCTTTTCAGTTCTTAGTATTTCTTGTGAACTTTTAAGAGTGTACAGCCCTTGAAGAGTGCTGTCACTTCTACCGATAACTTGCCTTCCAGGTAATTGCTGGTAAAGACAACAATTCATTAAATAGTACTCAGAGAAGCATAAGGTAGGAGTACAGCTCTCTCCCACCAGTTCCTTGAGGGCTCTTAAGGGTAATTTGTCTAGACTTGTTCAATTAGATGTTGTCTAACACCCCCCTCAGTTTCAAAAAGGCTTCAAAATACCTTATCACCCTTATGCAATACAAATACCACTCTTCGTCCTTCCTCAAGTACAGACGATTTTTGCCTTTTTCTGTTCATTATTAGTACTATTACATTTTCCAGCTGTTAAAAACCAGAAGTTTTGTGGACTTTCAATAACCTACTTCTCCAAAGAACAATTTCTTGAAGTTCTCTTAGACACTTAGGATGATGTGAATCTCTTCTACTACTCCACTGAGTATAAAGGCAACTTGGTTACCTGGTTTGAGGAGTTTTCTGAAGGCTGAAGTTAATAGTTCACATCTAGTCACTCCATCTGCTAAGATCAGTGGTTCTAATGTTTGAACAATGCTTGTCCTTTGTTCTAATGAGCAAGATCTAATTTCTTCTTTTTCTACCCTAAGTACATGTACTGCAGGATGAAGGCTTAAAGACCATTGTTACAATCTTTCTAAAGACAGAAAAAACCCCAAAGAGGTTTCATAACAATCAAGGATGTGTACTGCTTCCATTGAAAATTTTGAGGGAATTCTCACATTTTCTTTGTGTCTTGCTTTGTGGTTTTGGTTTGCTTTTGGTTTTTAATAGAAAGCGGCTTGTACCCTCAGCTTAATAGGTCTTTTAAAAGTTGGAATTGAGCATTCCTAAGGAACTGTGAAATCTGGATTGTAAGATAAAGAATGTTCAAGATTTATAATTTTACACAACCTTTTATACTGCTGATAAACCAATCTCATGGTATTTTATTGCCTGACACATCCTCACAAGACACAATATTGCTTACAGCAGACAACAGCAACTTAGCAAGAAGAAAAGAAAATTATTTCGCTGGTACAATGTTGAGATGAAGATATAACAAGCCAACAGAACAGAAAGTGTGAGAAAAGCCTTCCTATTCAATTTTAGATGTTGATTTTTTCAAATAAGAGAGGAACTTGGAAATTAATCTGAAAATAAATGGGATCATAATAATAAGTTTATCTTATTCAGCTTCCATGTCTCACTATAATGTGCAGTGCCTTCAGCAGATAAGTAGGGTAGTATTTATCCTAAATGCAATTCAGGTTTATCATGAGAACAGATTGCTTTGCCTTATATCCTTTCCAACCAGCTTCATGGTGGTGAAGATAAATCAGCTCATAATATCAGTGCCAAAGGATTTTCCTTTCCTCCGTTTTATTGACAAATATTTTTTTTACAGGACAGAACAACGTGTGAAATCAATCCGCACACATGACAATCCCTCATGTAATGACAGAGGGATGAGCAACAGCCATTAATCTCTGCTTGTCACAGCCAAGGACTATGCAAAACGATTTTAGAAAGGAAAAAGAAATGCCAGCAGGTCTGGGGAAGGAAGGAGGTCAATTCTACCTCAAATGAAGAATAAAGCAGACAAAAGACTGGATGTTATCTCGTCTGTGTGAGTTGTGTTGAAATTGTTGCAGTTAATTAGATTACTCCAATCCAGAATCCATAGCAATGCATTTATATGACACGAACTGAGTTAGAATGTCCTGTCTCAGTCCAATACATCCCTGCAGTGAAGTCAATTCCAATTTATAAGGGCAGTGCAAAAGTGTTACAGGTATTTTCTTCTTGAGTGTTTGTTTTCTTCATCACAATCCCACTCCTTGTTCAGTAATTACTTCATATTTATGTTATTCAGTAAAGAATACATCAGGGATGAATGTTATTATGAGTGTCCAAACACCTCTTGTGGAAATGCCCTTCACAAGAGAAGCTGAGACAGTTTCTGTAGCTTTTTACATGTGCTCTCCTGCATTCATAATTACATTAATGGTAGGAAGCTGCTCTGCATTAGCAAGAACAGAACACACTCTTTAGAGTCCATTAGGACACAGTTGGGGTGTTGGATACAGCAATGCTTTTCAGTTTTGGAGTAAAACATAATAGGAACAACTTCTCCCACCAATAGATTAGTGATAGCAGACATTGATAGAAAAATTGCAATTGAAACCATGTTTGCAGATGACCTTACTGCAAAAGTATGACAGGAGACCTGAGATTGCTTTTTGCAACTGCCCTCAAGACCAGAAGAGGAAAACAGGAGGATGGCACATTGAAGAAGCAACCAGGGCAAAAGGAGAATGAAATCAGCAGAAACAGCAATGAAGAACTGTCACATCCAGTGTGTAAGTGATGGACTCAAAAGCAGAAGGAAGATTAGGAAAGTCTGGGCTGGAATAAGTTTCTCTGAGGTCTCTTCGGGTTAAGGCCATTAAAATTTTTTGGCTTCTTCATTTAGGCTGATGCTGTGAGCTTCAAAAACTTCTTTGTAGGACCCTTCTTAATTCCAAATAAGCTAAATCTAAACCAAACAATGACAATGAGATTAATGAAGTTAGCAACAAGCAGAGAGAAATACTGTGCTGCATTATTTACTGAAACTTTCAAAATTCCTGGTCTTTACCAGCAGACTTTTAATGTTATTCATTCCAGCTTTGTAAACATTTTATTATTTCCAGGTGCAAGAATTTACTTTCTAGCACATTTAAAAATAGACAAAGAGCATACATATCTTTTTTTATTTGTAAATCCCCAAAGTAGTTATAGCTTAAATTAAAGAATCCAAATATTGATTACAACATTAAACGCAAAAATAAATGTGGCAGGTCTATGCAGAGATGTCAAGTGCCTTCAAACCTCAGCTCTCAGTAACTAGTAACACTGTCAAGTAAATCTCTTTCACAGTTTAGAGTTTAAGAGCTTCTTATAAACTTGAAAAGACTTCTCCTTTATTAGACTGAAGTGCTTTAGATGGCCTCTGTATTTTGTGAATTTTTAAAGCAATGTACAGAATGTCTATTATGGTTTGTTTTGCCTTAACAAATGGAGGAAATCGGATATTAAAAAAGAAACAAGTAAGGTAACTGCCGCATTCAGAACTTCTAAGGAAACTATGATTTATTCCTTTGTTTCTCACCATTCATCATCAACACTCATCCTTGAAGGGTCCAGTCCTTCAGAGGTTTAAATAAGCAAAGCTCCACAGGCTTCAGTACAGTTATGCTACTTTACAGCATGATCCATTCTGTTACTTTTTATTTTTCCAAGTGCATGAAGCACCCAGGAATGCTTGCCATGGCTCATTATTCATCATTTATCTACACTGAACTGTCTTTTTTGTCTATTAGTCTTTAAATATTCTAAGCATTTCCTTATCTACCCATGCTTTTCCTGCTATTTACCTTTCCTCTCACATCAGCAACTACCTCTGTCATCTTGTTATCCATACTCTAATTTTCCAGACCAAATCTCTACACTAGTATTACAAGTGTTTCCAGATGCTTAACAGACACAAAAAAAAATCAAATTAATTTTCTTATTAGAAAAAAATTGGACTTTTATAAGCCTAATTATTCTGCCCTATTAAAATGCTGCTGCTCCCGCATCCAAGTTAATTCTGTTAAACAAAGGTTATGTCACTCCTAGGAAACGCCACTACAGTGAAAAATGTAATTCCACTAGTCTAGTGTACCACTTTTGATAGTGACCAGTACCTTTTAATTCAAAGAAAAATATGATGCCTGCAAGGTAGAAAGGTCTATGTCCAGAAGTAGAGTCTTCAAATCTTTTCTGACTGGGTAGTGCTTTTTGTCTTTTTGCGCTCCATTAACTGGAGATAAAGCAGCAGTGTTTGTGCAGAATGAGCAATCCATTTCCACATGCTCTGTCAGCCTTAAGGCACCAGCCAAGGAATACAGCGAGCCCAGCCTAAAACCCACCTTGCAGGCAGAGTAGAATGAAGCCTCCCAGAGCAGGTGATGCACAGACAGGGCTGGAGGCACATGCTCAGGTAAACAGGAGCACCAGAAGCTGGGGAATTCTGTGGGGAGCAAACGGGCCAGCACTGCAGCACAGAGTGAAGAGCAGCTTCTGAGAGCAAGGACAGAACAACAGGGATAGCACTCAGAGCCCAGGCTCCTGCCTCCTGCTGGATGCACCAGATTTTGAGAACTTGTCCTGCTCTTTACCTCTAATAGACTGTCTGAACTGATCTGCCTTTCAGTCTGTCACAAAAAGGCATCCTACCTAAAGGATCTGCAACATTTCTTGTTGGCAGAGTATAGAGACACTTGTTTTTCACTCCTCAGAGTGTGGGAGGAATCCAATGATATCTGAACAGGTGTAACCTCTGCCATGTCCCTTGATGGCCAGCACATCCCAGCAGTCCTCTAGCAGTGTACACCACTATAATGGCTGTTTTTCCTGCTCCAGCATATTCCTTTTCACATTCCTCAAACCCAATGGGTCAAACTCAGTGCATATGTCCAGGGACATCAGGCTAAGATGCTTTCCAGAGCTAATTTTCAGTGATTTTTTGCAGCTGGATACTGTTTTTTGGTTTATGTCCTAGCCAGCAGGGCTCCCTTATCTCCCAGATTACAGACTCTTTTGTTGCAAAAGTCACATTTGCTGCACTAGAAATTATTGTCACCCTGAAATGGCAAAAAGCCAAATTTCATCACTCTGGTACTTCAGTTTCCACTCAAGAAATTATTCCAATAAAGTTAAAAAAATATTTTTCATCCTTTTTTTCCCCCCTTTTTTAAATGAGAAGTTGCTCCACAGCTATCATCATCACAAATAATCCTGTTAAGCTTTAGGGCAGCTGGATGCACATGCTTACGCTCTGCATTTTACTTTCCACTGTAAATGAAGTGCTTTTTTTCCCCTTGTGGGAATGCCAGTGTAGCATGTACTATCTTAGAGTACAAAGCTTAAAAGAACAGTAATTGGCATTTCTTCCAGAGAAATGCAAAATAAGCTTTCCTTCTTGCTTTTATAAGACATAAACAGAAAATAAGGAAAAAAAGAGCTTGCTCTCTGCCATTAAAACAGAGTGGACTCTCCAGTCATGTCATATCTATGTCACACAAAACAGGAAGACTGAGCTTTCTTAATCCCAGTGATACACTTTTGGTTGTGTTTTAAATTATCTAGGCTGACCCAAAAGCAAATCACCACATGTGCAATAAGGACAACTGAGGAGTGATAGTTTAGTTGTGTTAATATCAAGACACATGGTCATTTACCAGTGTGTTCTCAGTGCTCCCCTTCAGGGTATCTGGCCCTCAAGCAACTTACAACACTATTGTGCATTAATACTTAGCCAATATTGTGACAATGACTCCACACAGTGAAGAATTAGGACTGCCCAGTAAGAAGGGCAATTACCAGTTCACAATCTGTAAACAGTCATCCTTTGGTCATAGGTAAAACTATCACAACTGGGGAGATTTTACTTAATTTAGCTTGCTACCAACTGATCTGAATAATTATCAGTTTGAGTATCAAGGAGGTGCTCAGTACCAACAGTTAAAGGTTTTAGGAAGAACCTTTCCTGCCTCTCAGCATGCTCATTTATCCACAAAGAAACTCTTTAAGCAAGAAGATCAGACCATTTTTTCACCCTAAACAGCAAAATCTAAAGGAAACCTGGAATCCTTTTTTTTTTTTTTTTTTTTAAATGGATCCCAGTCCAACACACTAGAGCATAGCCCAACAAACGAGAGCATGGTCTGAGAATGCCTTCCACACCAAAGGGATGTGCATGAGGAGACACCCTTGGATGATGGATGGATGGTCAGCCAAGTGTTTCTGTGAGATAAGTCTTGGGATGTGTAATCTTTTGCAGTTTTCCATAGAAAAAAAGTCATTATCTAAGCAAGACTTTTCAGTATACCAATTTTATCTTTGAATGCCTAAATTCTACCTCAGTTCCACTTGGAAAGTCATGATCCTAAGGGCTGGTACATAAACCATGATATTAAATTGCAATTTGAAACTACAATGAGCTTTGCAAACAGATTTGCCGCTTTTCAGAATAATAAGACTGCAGTTTTAGCATATGTAAAAAATATCATAATGTAACATTATTTTAAGAGTTCCCTTTTCTGCAAAGAGACTGAGTTAAACTCATCAGCACCTATGCATTGGCAAAGAAAAATAAACAAAGACAATACAGCTTTAGCCCATTTACTCTCAAATTCTCCTCTGTCTGCCACTCATGCAGCACTGAAGGACTGATCCGATGCCTATTAGAGTCAGTGACAAATCTACAACTGCTTTTGAATAGAGCAAAACTGGGTCCAAAAGTTCCCAGAGGTTTCTTCCTTGCCCAAGTGAACCAGTGCACTTCACATGAAGTGCTGTCAGCACATGAGGCACTGCTCAAACACTAACCATGCAGCTTGTTAATGTGTGTTCTCCTCTGAGTGACAGAGCCAGCCATCCTCTCTGCAAGGCAGCCAGTCTGAAATGACAGCATGAGCAGAGGGCTGCTGGCTCCTGGGATGCCATTTTGCTCTCTTTGTTGCAACATTTCTTAATTATTTGCATAAGGAAAACGCTCCCTCTGGTTGTCCACTGACAGAGGAATATGTATCTGTCCTCCACTACTCCAATCAAAGCCCTTACATATGCATTCAGCTACAGAAGGGACTATTCACAGGCTAAACCACAGATATATAGATTAGATGTGGATGGTGACACATGGGGAATACTAGAATGCATTTCTAATAATAGTAATGTTTTATTTTACAGTACACATATTTACAGTACAGATATATCAAATGAAAAGCATTGGAAAATACTGAGGTTGATCCCCTTCTTGTTATGCTGGAATATTGTCATACTGGGAGCAATTAATGGAACTAAGCTTTCTTTTTCTCTAAAATTAAATACCATTTCTTTTTTGTTCCTATAATTATGTGGGCTCTTTCCACTAGACAAAGCAATCTAAACTCATCTGTCTAGAGTAGGATAACCAAGAAAATATGTACATTTAACTTCAGCACTTGAAACCTTACAGCACACCATGGAAGAGCTGACAACATGACAAGTACTGCACCAGAGCCTTGCACGGAAAATGCAGGAAAACTTAGAAATTATCATTGAGAAAAGAGGCATGGGAAAAAAATAATCTGGAATGTCATTGAGAAATTTCTTATGATACTTCTGAAACAAAGCTGAACTGATGTTTCTGTTGACATGCTGGCCCTGGTGTCTAGAACACATACACAGTAATCACCCTCCACAACCCAAATACCAATAACAGAACCTTTTAAAATCTCCTCTGGTGAGCAGCAACCAGAGGAACTTGTGAAGGGCTATATAAGCTACTTTTAGCTATTCCAGGCAGTTTCCAGTACAGTTTTTCATGAGAAGAGTACAATGCACCATAATTGGGAGGACAGCTGAAGTAGTCATCCTGTAGCAGCTCAAAGGCAAAGTTTAGGAGGCAGGTCTGGATTCTTGCTCAGCAGTGGAAACACGTTCCATTTTTTGCCTTGTTAGTCAGTCTATGAACAATCACTGCCACAAGTAAAACATAAGCTGGAGGAAAGAGTACCTGTGCAATAATGATTGAGAGGACAAGGAGTGCACTAAGATAAATTCTGCACAGAATCAATACTGGCAGTGTTCATCTGTACCAGAGAAGGGAAGAGAAGAATTTGAGAACCACCAGCTGCATATCTTACACAGAAACCAGTGCTCTAACAGTAAGGGTGAATCGATATCAGCGTGCATCCTTATGAGTGAACAAGGGTTCATATTTTTGTTGTCAGGGAAATTCCTTGGATGGGTAAACCTGTGGAATTAGAAGCATTACTGAGAAAAATGTGAGTTGTGAAAGACAAGATAGAATCATAAATTAAACAAGAGGTTCTAGAAATAAATGTGCCCTCAAAGCTGCCACTATGACTAATTCAGCATTATAAGTACATAACGCAAAGCCAGTCTTTATTAGAGCCTGGCATCATAAACAGCAGGAATTTTAGTCGCAATAAAAAAAATCAGAGGGCATGCAGTGAATTTAAAAATCCAGAGTACAGTATGGGAGAGATCTGAGGCAGAAGCATTGGCAGGATTCCCTGACCAACACAGAAACTGGCAGAAGAAGTATTTGATGCCTCTCAGCAGTTGTGTGCAGGAACAGGTGGAGCAGGGAGGAAGAACAGGCTTTTGAACAACACTTAGGATGGCCACCCTGGGCTCTATTTCTGGCTGCAGCCCAGCAGGCATCCCCTGCCCAGTGCCCTTTCCCTTGCCACTGCTGCAGCATCAAAGCCATCTTCTGTCCACTCCCCCAGGTTTTGCTGACAGAGCTTTGGAAGTCACCCAGCACAGCGGGGTGCTGAACTCACCTGGGCCTTCAAGGAAACTTGTAGGACTCTGGAGTCAGAGGATGCTCCGTGGTTTTGTTGTAGAACAGATCAATTACAAAGGCAATATATTTACCCCTTTCTGTCCAAAACAGAATGGAAAGAAAGAAATGAATGAATGAGGCACAAAAATGTCACAGGATTGGATGTATCGTTTCCCCATTTCCTGTGGATTTATAAAATAACTGGCATAATTAAATACAATAAATACTCAGCACAAACACATATTAAAGTACAGAATCAGAGAACACATTGCACAGAAAAAAACTAAATGTCTGGAAATTTTAGTCTCTCTTCTCATTAAGTGGTACCGGGCAAAACTCAACAAAATCAAACTGCCTCCCCATCTAAGCCACTCAAGTCAGCAACATTTGCTAGAAATCAATGCAAATTGTGTGATCATTCCTGCTCTCTGATGTTCTAGCAATGTTTTAAAATTGTTTAGAGACTTAAGGGGATGGTTTGTGGGTTTGGGTATTTGTGTTAGGGTTTTGTGTTTTTCTTTACTAAGATACTGTGTGACAAAAAAAAAAAAAAAAAAAAGGAGGGAGGAAGGAAAGTTCTAATGATACTGTCCAACTGGCTTCACTGCAGGCTGAGTTTCAAGGTGAATTTTCATTAATCTGGGTATTCCTGTAGCAGTGTCCCTCAAAAAAGATTTTGTGACACCACACTGGACATCACAAGGCCTATTGAATTAACACACCTGTGGGTCTATGAATTTGCTCTGTCCACTAGGTACTGCTTTGTTCCTTTGGGGTAGAGATATGAAGATTTCTTTCAATTTATTTGGTTTCTCTCAGAAGACATTTTCAATGATTCCTACCTGCAATCCCCAATGGAATTCGAATAATGGTCTCCAGCTCCTCACCTTCTGTGACAGTAATGTTCTCTTACAGTTCCCTGTCCACAGCTTCTCTCTTGGGGTTTTCAACAGGCATTTCTATAAATGTTATGAATGTTCTGAGTGGAGTTTGCAGTATGGAAAGCCTCGACTCTGAGCTGTCCTTATGTCATCTGTTAATGTAAGGCTGACTAGCATTGCTGCTGCTGAAGTGGCCAATGAAACAGCTGCTACAACAGCAATGAGAGTTGGTTTTAGAGTATCTGTTAGTTCACAAGTTTGTGTACTGGCATTGACATATTAAAGAGAACACATTTTTGCTGGCTTTGATTAATTAACTTCTGAGGTTTGTTTCACAAGCTCCATGTGGTTCAGCACTGGCAGCTCTGTACCTGTGCATCTCAGATGCTCACAAATGGCTAATCATGGGGAGCTGGCTGTGATCCCTGGGATTTCGGATCAACTGCACTCATGGCTTCAGGTCTTCAAATGGGCTCGTCTCACCAGTCCTATTCTTGCTGACTAGTAGTCAGATTTCTTCTGCTAACTTCTGGCAGAGAGAACCTGTGTGCCTCACAGAGAAGCACACTGTCTGCTCCAAGCAGGAGCAGAGAGATTCCAGAAAGCTGCCTCCTGTGCAGTGGTGTTTGTGCTATGGGAAACCACCTCTCTCCATCCTGACCCTGACATCACCACGGAGCCTGAGCAGCTGCTGTGGCCTGTACAGGCCCCGAGGGCATCCTGTGTTCACAGAGTTGCACCCAGGAGCCATGGAGGCCACATAAGTACCCAGCTTTGCAGGCATGTTTCAGCCAGTTCAAACTGGTTCAGACCAGACTCAGACAGTTTCATCCAGATGTGACTGGTTCAAGCCAGTTTTAATGGTTCAAAACTGTTTTGACTGGCTCAGAACAGTTCCAACCCATTCAAACTGGATGAAAACACTTGAAACTGGTTCAGACCAGTTCAACTAGTTCAAACTGGATCAAATTGGTTCCTACAGCTTCAAAGCAAATCCAACCAGTTCTGACCTGAGCAGACTGGTTCCAAACTGGACCCAAAGAGTTAAAACTGAACCTGACTGGTTCTGACAGGTTTAAAACAGTGGGTTTGATTTATTCAAACCACTTTCAGCTGGTTACAACTGGTTTCAACCAATTCAAACCATGCAGAACCACTTGAAACTGCTTTGAACTGGTCCAGTCTTCTTTGATCTGGCAGTAGCCAGATGGGTCCAGTTTGAACTAGACCAAACCAGTTCAAACTGGATCCAGATTAGTTCAAAATGGATCTGACTAGTTCAAACCAGATCTGACCAGTAATTTTAAAGGAATGACTTTGTGGATGGTACCATAACACTGATGCAGTCAAGTGACATTGGCACTTCAATTTGTTGGCAGGTATTTCTAGGCCATGAGTTCACTGCCTGTCATTCCTTTGAAGTTCCAGCCAAAACCTAATAGAATCTCCTGTAACAGTGAGTGTTTGAAGGTATGCATGAATTAAACATGCAGTAGACATGAATGGATCAATGTCGTCTTAGTCACCAATTTATCATTAACCAAATACTAAAATATGCAAAATAGATGGTTTCTAATAGAAGTGTAATTGGGCATTCAGTGTAAAAAATTATTTTTGAAATGTAAATGAAATACTCTTTTACATTTTCCCATGACTAATCAGATATTCCAAATTTCCATTTTGCAATATGTTTGATATTAACCATGACATAAACATCTTTAATACAGAGAATACATAATTTTATTTGCTATAGAATGATGGAATAAGACCACTTGACATATAATACCTGAACACAAATCCTCTTCTGATGTCTTTTCTTTAAAGAAAACTTATCATTGCTGGTAATGTATGGCATTAGATTTTTGAGCTTGCCTAGCAAATATCGTAGCCAATGCCCTGCTCAGTAAAGAATTCTTTGTGAGCCAAACAACAGACAAGTAGAGACAAGCAGCTGGCCTAAGAGGACTATGTGCCTAAAACAAACCTCTTGTACCATGTCACACAGATAACTGTGTCAAAAGATGACCACAGCCCAATCAGTGGAAAATTTTACTCTGTGAGGGCACACATGTATTTCCTTACTTCTCACTAACCTCACAGTAAATACGAAATTTGATCTTGGCCTTCTCAGTTCTGCATATTAGCAACACACCCACCTCATGTCTAGAGGTGGTGTTATCTTCAACTCAGGCTTTGCCTCTTTTCTTCTAGGTGCAAATACCCACTGGAGACTCAAATAATTCAGGTCTTTCTGTTCTGGAATCTGTGAATAGTTCTTAGCTTTATTTAATTCACCTGGAAAGCTCTTTCTTTCTAAGCATTGTACATCAGGAAAGATACACTTCTGTAACATTTGAAGGCTCTTTAAATTCCATTACTGCTTTCCAAATTTCTCTGGAATTATTCCACACAAGCAGCAAAAAGTAAAAACATCTGTTCTGCTTCATCACTTCTTCCAAGCAGCAAATAAACTGCAAGCAGATTTCCTATCCACAAAAAAACACATTTCCAAGGTAGCATAAGGAGTGTTTTAAGAACATCATCTAATTCTGCAGCAAAAACCTTTCATCAATCTGTTGCTTAGGGCACATGTGAAGATTTTATTAACTAATGTTTTAGCTCAGTTTTCAAGGGGGGATCTGATTGAAGCTCTCTCTGGATTTCCCAAAGACTCTTGCAACCCTGCCATGTTTGTCTTTCCTTAATGACCACCTTTACAAATATGCAGTGCTGTAAAATGCAATAGTTTCACATCACTGCTGCTTGTAGTTCTGTTTTTTTTTCTCAAGCATCTTATGTCTTTTCTCACTGAGTGGCCACTGAAGACATAATTGTGCATCCATACTCTGCCAAGACAGTAACTTAAGCAATTAATAATGCAATTCACATATTTTTCTCCCACAACTAATATATTTTTGATTATGCAGAAATGTCTCAACCCCCTAACCACATCCATTCAAGCTTAGTTATTCTTAAGCGTGTAAACAATCATATTGTAATCAATCTGATTATTCATCTGTTTTTAATTAACTGCATAAGTGATTGCAAGATATGGGTCTTTGCATATAAATCCTTCTCTCTGCCTATAAAAATAATGAAAATAATAGAGTTGCTGAGCATCACAACTACTGCACTTATCTCAGTTATTTAAACAGTAGCCAGCATTGAGTCAGGAAATAAGTACATATACAGAAAAACCTGTGTCAGCAAAACAATGGTACTTTGATCTACACAGAATGCTATTGTAATCAAAAAACAGTCCCTTATAATTTTGTGGGTTTAACATCATAGCCTCATAATACTGTGTTTTATAATACCTTTAACTTAATAAATAAGATTTTTTTTCAGTGGTTTTGTTGTTGGAGCTTTAAAAGTATTTTTCATTGATCATTGCTGTTACTACAAGGCAGTCTGTGGTATTGTGAATGGTCCAGCAGTGGCATCCTAGTGAAGATCTACCTGTGTTTCAGTGGATTGAATATAATATGAGAAATAGAATGTGATGATATAAATTAAGAGTACTACTGTGTATAACATTTCAGATCAGAAGAAGCACTATGGATTTAAAAGAGGTCCCCAGAATGACAGTTAGAATTACCATGAAAACTCATCTACAAAGAACAAAAACCACTAGGCTTTCTTTTCTTAAAGAGAATAATAAGACATGCTACCAAAAAAGCATATGCATTCATAAATGAAGCACTGGAAACTTAAGTGTAAAACAAAAGCATCAGTCTTTTGCTTTCAAGGGGAGCAATTTCAGAGGAGAAAAATATTTTAAATAAGAAAGACAATTTGTTGTGTTAGAAGAAAAGTTCTGCACCCTTACTCGCCAAATCAATAAACAGTGACACTCATGACTACAAGTTACATTGGTACCAGGTATAGCTCTGAGGAAGAAAAGGTCATTTACTCATAAAAATATACAGAGCTACTGGAGAGAAGTGGGGGGGGAGGGCGGGAGGGGGGGGTTGCGGAAATCTCACCAGACAAACAAACAAAATCAATCAAAAACCTTACCTCATGCTTCAGGGTTAAATCAATTCCAAGGCAACTCTGATTAGGATTGTTGCAAACTATTCCACCTGTGCCAAGCATAAGATTTCTCATACTGTATTACATTCAGGGTTGCCCACTGTCAGCCAAGGGCCTGATTCATAATTCCCAGCTTTCTTTATGTTGCAGATATTCTTATCACACACTAACTCCAAAACACTGCCATCAAAGAAAATGTTTGATGAAAGAAAATTTTTTCATTCTATTGCTCACAGAAAATGGAAGTCAAAGGAAGAAAAATCTCAGGTGAACAGACTATCTTATTTTTTTCTTTATTATTGGTTCTTCTACGTCAGCTTTTGGATTGTTTTCAGGAAGATTTAGGAGAAGAGCATTTCACACACACACAAAAATGAAGAAGCCACTTACTATATTATAAGTATCCTTTTACTCCTCCAAGGCTTCCAATACAACTGGCCTATACTGAAGTGTCACTCTTAAAAGTTCTCACTCAGGTTTCACTTACCATTGTCACGAGGTGAACCATAATCCACAAAACCACCCCGATGAATTACAATTATCTGTCAAAAAACTTACAGCATTCTTCCTGCAAGCATAACCAAAGTGGTTCAGAAGGTTTTGTTTATTTTTTTATTATTTCCAGTGCTCACTTCTTTCAGTTTCCTTCTGAAATTATTTTTGTAAAACTTCTTCAAATCTTTCCCAGTGAGATTATATTTACGAGTGTATCAGCCTAACAATACCTTTATTGTTTGCTGTTCAAGTGAGAAAGAAATTGATTAAATTATTGAAAAAGGAACAATTAATGGAATTATTTATTTAGAACTTACTTTTTTATTTGAAGACAAAAAAGGGAGGAAAAAATCCACAGTGATGAAGTAATGTACCCCACCATATTATTTCGGAGAGGATGTCATACAAATGCTTTCAGAACATTCACACACAGCATAAAGCTGCCAGCAGAACAGTTAAAATGTGGTGGAAATTAAGACTCTGACTTATAAATTTAAACTAATAACTGCAATATAAAAGCATATGTCATCAGTATATCAGGGCTTGCTTCTACTGATCGAAATAAAGTTGGAGGATGCGCAAAGGTAGATGATGTATAAAATTGTAACAGATTTTCAGAGGGTGGCTTCAGCACTGGCTTGACATACACTGGCCTGGAGTAACACCTGATCCATGGCCAATCTCTTTGAATCCAATGTTCAGAAAAGAGTATGAGCTGGGTGCTCACCAGAGAGGCCTTGAATACCTATCTGCACCTGGAAAAGCCAGTTTAAAAAGTGGAATAGCTTCTACCATTTAATAGCAGGTGAGCTCCTGCACTGCCCAGCCTGAAATTGGAGCCAGTCAGACTAGAAGAGGAGGACCACACTGGCCCTAAGAGTTTTAATTCATGAAGCCAAAGAAAGGCTGAATCTTAAAAAGAAAACTTAAAAGCCTGACAAGCCTAGGCTCAAAACCTCTGAAAATAGATCTTACTCCAAGACAAATGGGAAAAAAAACTTCATCCAAATCTCTCAGAGCCTGAAATAGTTGGGCTTCAATACAGTTGGACATACCAGCAATACCTCCTATAATGGAAGTGCAGGGGTTTGCTGCTCACTGCTCCACAGATCCTTGCTATCTGAACTTCACATTTTACAGGCCATTCTGCAGAGGAAAAACAAAATGTTAAGAAAAAGCTTGCTTTGGTTTGGTTTGAGGTTTTTTGCTTGGCCTATCTCTTGTTCCTATTTATATACAACGATCAAAATATTAGAGAACAATGAAGTCCAGAGAGGTGTAAACTGAGAGTTCCTGGAGCACTTTCAGTCCTAACTAAAAACAAACAATGTGGCACTAGAATTTTCTGTGGGTTTTCCAGTTAGCCACCATTTGGTGCAGCCGTGCCACTGATGTTTTGGTGTTTGCCTCTTAGATCAAGATAGACAGAGAAATGCCTAAAGAAAACTTTCTCCATTTCTTAGCAGAAGAGTGACAGCAGTAATAATGAATATCTCTGTGCTTCACGAACAGCGAAATCAGATGCACAGTTTATCAAGAGTGGTGTATGCAATTTTTCTATTAACAATTCTGCAGACAGAGCATTGATAATTGTGCCTGTGGTGAATTCCAATGAGGTGTATTTCCTTGACATTGTTGCAGGAGGGGGAAAATGAATATATGCATTTTAAATTTTTATGATTACATTTTTACTGAAGTGTGGGGGCCTGGAGCTTCATGACTGTTCATCCACTTAAGAGAGATGACATAATAAAATATGACATGCTGAATGCTTCCCAGGTAACTGGAATTCAGTCAGCAACAACACTGGACATTGTCACAGGTTTTAAATAAAAAGGTTTATCTTCCTCTTTGATATTATGGGATGTGATTCAGTATATTATACAATATCATGATTCTACATGACAGCCTCTCAAACAGAAATTTAAAAAGTTTGCTTCACTCTGCACACTCCTGAATTTGGATCACAAGAGCATATTTGAAGGGCCTGCATGTGCAGTCAACACTTCCCCATTCCCTTGCTCCGTAAATGGCCACATTAATTCCTGATACAACTCTAATCATTTGTACAGCATTACAGCCCCCTTAGGGAAGAATCTGAGTCACTGTTGGTGCTGTTTACGCTCACTGTTTGTGCATCCTTCCCCAGAGCTATCGGAAGGAGGAGCCATAAGGAAAGAAGAAAGGACATTCTGCAAAAACTTATGGCAGAAGTTAAGAGCACTGCATAAACTCAGGGGGTTGTCATGGGAAACACAGCCTAGCACTCAGTGATTTTTCCAGTAAACTAATTTCTTTCATATTAGAACAGGGAAACAACTAGAGGTGAGTTAGCTGTCTGGGAAGAAAGAAGACTACTGCTGCTGCTATTGAAACCTTAAATCATATCTCAAACAAAATTAAAACTGAACTAAAACAGATACTGAAAACTGAAGGTAAATTTTCACATTCTCCACCATTTAGTTCCTATCCAGCTCAGATGAAGATGCACTGAATGTTTTTCCAGAAAATGTAGACCTGAGTTTTCCCACCTGTTCTTTTTAGGCAGGGAGCAGCTATCTTTCTGAATATTTATTTGTACTTCAAAGATGAGGACCCCAGCATGGGGTAGATAGATCTGAGAATGGGATAAACTACACAACCCTGATATTCTACAAGAGTTTTTTCCACAAATATTTTTCTTTGGCTGGACTATTTAAATGGTGAAATATAATTTAAAGTGTAAACATCAGAGACTTAAAGCCTACCACTGCTCTACACCTCATGCTTCTTTTGAACAGACTTCTATGTCGTGGAAGACATAAAGTTGAGACATACTTTTCAGTCTAATGCTTTGGATGTAAAACTAGACTCCTTCTGATAAGGATACCAACTTTAGCTATAAATTTTGTCCTGCAAATGCAGCCAAATACCACTAAGGCTTCTCATCTCTGCTTGCTGCAGCTTTGACTTGTAATAATTTCTACTCTCCAGTGTAGATGTTGAATTATTTGTAAAGTCTAACTTAGACTCTTATAGCCACCTTCTGACCTTTAGTTAAATCCAAAAAATTGCTACCAGCTGAAAATGATTTGGTGGCTTGAGTAGCAAGGCTGGATTTGGGAGCAAAAATCTGCCTAAATCCTGCCACTGGAGATAGATGCTTCTGCAGCAAGTCTCAGTCTGAAAAGACCATGATAATCCAGTCATCGTTAAGGATTCTCTTCCATGTATCTCTCAAGCTTTAGGTGCCTCTTCATCTATACAAGGAGACATTCTTTTCTGTGAGAGAATGTCATGCACAGTGAAAGATTCTTGGTTTGTCTTAACTATCAGAGCTCAAGTGCAGACAGTACCTATTTCACCTTGGCTGAACATCTGGCTCCTGGGCATCTGATGCAGAGGGAAATAATTTACTTTGTAATCCATATTTGAAGAAACAGTATATGCTCCTGTCTTTTTTTATTTCTGTGTATATGAAAATGAAATAAGCAAAGGGAGATTTGTAGCAGAACCCTGAATTTTGTTGGAAGCCTGTAATTTTTTAAGGTGCTCATTAACAAAAGGGGAATGAAAAGTTTCTACCTCTGTTTGTGATACTCCTTAGCAGCCAGACAAAAAACAGCAACCAATTCTCCTACACCCATAGCTCCTATCTCACTTTCTTTCTTAAGCTTATTTTTAATACTTCAGAAATCCATAGTGGGTTACCTCAGGATTTTCTCTCTACCTTCAATTCCCTATATCCTGAGGAAAATACCTGGAAAGAAAGACATGGCAGGATGCTGTGGTAAACAAAGATTTTTATTTTTTTTTTCCCTTTACATTGAACATAAGTCATTAATTTTGATGTTAAGAGACTAACCTGTGCATGAAGCAGAAAACCCACTGAATGATATTTCCCTGGAACAGATGTTCTAATTCCACATAGCAAAGAAAAATCTCTGTGCAAAACAAAGGCAATCTGGTGCCCTTACTGAAAGGTTAAGATATAATTACAATTCATAATGCTCCTGAATGTTGTCCAACCACTCTATATATGGTCCAATCACCTGTAAGTTAGGACCATATTCTCAACACAGTCAGTCACAAAACTACTCAGCAGAGTTTTAGTTGTTATTTTGCTGGAGTGGAGTTTAAACCTGTGTATGAATATTCCTGTAGAATTTAGTGACAGACTAGCCTGAACAAGTGGAGCCTTAATATCTAGTTTGGTAATACTGATGCTTAGTATCTGTGGTATGACAACTAAAATGGACTTGGAAAATCTGACCTTCAGCTCTCCCACACACCAAATGTATGACTACAGCTAGGCTAAACAAGCTCTCTGTGCCTTAGTTTCTCTGAATGCCAAGAGGATATAGTAATTATTTCTCTACTCATTAAATTAGATTGGAAGACAGGTTTTGAGGGTTTTTTGTTTTTTTTTTTTTTTTTTGTTTTGGCAGTAGCAGAACTAGCTTGGATT
>VZUI01051138.1:0-21681 GCA_013401135.1 Cettia cetti | reverse complement strand
AATAATAATAATAATAATAATAATAATAATAATAATAATAATAATAATAATAATAATAATAATAATAATAATAATAACTGTTTAAATCTGTTACTGAGGTGGTATTGCCAGAGGCTGTGGAGTGATAGCATTGGTGGAGTTGCAGCAGATTTAACATCAGAATGGGGAACCACCTCATTGCTCATGGAATTAATTTAGTGAGCACTTCTTTCCAAGTCAGCCCAGAGATTTCATTCCTCTCATGTCCACTGAAACTTTTATGTGTCTAGGTTAAATATTGCACCTTGTACAAAAATTTATATGATTAATAAAATCATCCTTTATACAGCAAATTCCAGTCCATCAGTCTGGAATCTGAGACTGCAGGTGGGAGATTAATGGAAAAGCACAAGGATACAAGAGAAAATGGTAAAAAGAAACAAAGAGCAGTGCTGCAATACTGTTGTCACCTGGATACAGCTTGTACCTGGAGAAACCCTAAAGAACAGGAGGCCTCTTCTTCCTTTAGAAAAGTTTGGGATCTGGGATGTTGACTCCTGTTCATTCCTATTCACTCCTCTTTACTCCAGCAGAAACTGAAGGTAGTCATGGGCTCATCTTAGTGTTTAATTGAACCAAATGCTGAATTCAATGTCATTCTGAAAAGATCAGAGCTGTTAAGTGCTTCTGCCCCATGTGTACTCTCTCTGCTTTCCCCAGGCTTAAGGATGTGACATCCCAAACCTGTCTGTCACTAACACACAGAACTGAGCATGCTTTGGGTTGTTGCTCTTGAACATCACTGCACAGGAATGACTTTCTGCAGGCTGACTGGGAAATCTTTTCCAGGGTCAGAAGATAATTAGAGATCAGCAGAAAGGAATTAAACACACACAGAGCTATGTGGCTGCAAATCTGGAGAGAAGGATGAGGTGCAAACTGACCTGATGAACTAGTAGGAAGTGTTATATTGATTTCTTTTTAAACATATAATTTAATTCAAACAATGTCTCTGGGAATTTTAATATTTCCGATGACTTGTTTAATCTTGAGGAAATATGGCTGTTGGAATGAGAGTAGATATAGAAAATTCCCTGATCAGACCACTCATATTTTGGCTTTGTCCTTGTCAGCTGCATAAAATTATTTTCAATATTCCCTAAAAAACCAATGAAGATGAGACATTTTTGCACCACTGAAGCTCATGATAAGCAGGAAGGACAAGCACTTTAAGCTGTCATGTTTGTGCAAACACCTCTCTTATGTTTCCAATCTTCCTCTGTTTCATACAAACATAAAATCCTTCTATCCCTGCATTTACCATATAAAGAGGAATTAATTTGTTTGGTGTTCCATTAATGCCTCAAAATTTTCTGAAAACAACAAGAAATTGTTGAATTGCATTAAATTCTTTGGTTGGTTTTATTTTGTTTTGTTTTTTTCAAAAAGAGCCAGTGGTGGACTCTGCTCAAATAACTAATGAAATCAAACACTTGGAACTGTCAGTTTAAAGAGTTAAAATAAAAATTACTGTGATACCTGCCCCTGCATGGCCAGTTCCCACTGCCAAGGGATCCCACTGCAGAGACAATATCCATGAACAATTTCTCCATGCTTTGAGAAACTGCCCTCAGCTGAAAGGAAGGAAAAGCTAAAACTCCAAGAGGCAGATGTTGTGAGCCCTCCTGGTTTCATCCTCCTTTTGCCCCTGCCCTTTCCCCACCCTGAGGGCAGGAGGAGGGAGAACCCAGCCAGATACTGAATCTGCCTCCAATCTGCCTCTGCAAGCAAACCCTGAACTGTGGAAGAGGCAATTTTCTTACACACTTCTCTCCCAAAATAGGCAGAGGCAGGAAGCAGTGAGAGGGTGGCAAAGGCCTGGGAGCAAGGTAGCTGAGTATTTCCTGTTTGCTTTATCTGAGACAAAAGGGCTGGGAAGCCTTTCCTCTGGGTGATGGGAGCAGGGTCAGTGCTGGCAGATGTGCTGTGTGGAACATCTCCCCAGCCACCAGGAGCTGCCCTCCCTGCTGCAGGATGCTCTGGAGGCTCCTTGCTGCTGCACACACAAGGTCACAGTGACACCGTGGAGCTTAGTGACCTTTGCAGGCAGCAGCGCCAGGGGCTGAGGGGTTCCTGCAGGAGCTGCAGCACCCTCACCCTTGTTAAATCCTTGCCCAGAGCGGCTGCAGGGAGCCTCAACACACATCCATCTAATGGACACGGCACTGCCTGGAGATTTTAAATCTTATTTACTTGTTACTTAATACATTTACTCCCTTACTCCATCAAATTCGTACAGAGGATTTGACCTGTCCTTGACTCCCTCCACACACACACATTTTTGAGCAGTTTTTTTCTGAGATTTGATCCTGATCAAGATTCAAAATTAGATGAACAATTTCTATCCAGTTTTTTAATTATCAGGTTCTTTGTCAGTGTTTGGTCTTATATTGCATTCAGATTTGCATAAAGTACATTGAATTCCTTGCATCAAGGATTGTTTATGTTTGCCTGTGTCACATGTGAATGTTTCTGTCAATACAAAATACAGAGTGAGCAACATCTCTACCCACTCCATGCAGTTCCTGTGCATTCAACTAAATATTGATTTACAGGATTAATTTGTTTGTTTGTTTGGGTTTGTGTTTGGGTTTTTTTTTTTTTGTTTGTTTGGTTGGTTGGTTGGGGTTTTTTTGGTTTGTTTGTTTGGTTGTGGTTTTTTTTAATTTTTTTTTTATTGGGACCCCCTGTGTGTGTTTGGGGGGATTTCCTCGGAGGTGGAATGCAGCAGCAGTTTAAATGGAGAAGTGTGCAGTTCTGCAAGAGATTGAGTGAAAATATTGCCATGCATTTTCCATCCCAATACACGAATTACTTTTTTATTAACTTCTTATTTTCTGTTTTCTTACATCTTTTCAGATGAGGATTCTTACTCATCTGATCTAGAAAGGTACTCTGTGAGGGTGTCACAATCATATTTAAACATGTTTACCTTTATCAGCTCACCCTATTGATCTGTTTGCAAGATGCCATCAGTTGTGGCTGTCCTGGACTTAACCCAAAGGACTGTACAATTGCCATTATTGTACAGCCCCTTGAAATAAAGCACAGCTGCATTTTTTCCTAATCTTTATTCAGCTGTGCAGTAGAAAAATATGAAGTGCCATTAAAAGAACCTGTGAACATTGTGGAAAGCATAAAGAAGCTTCTTTCATAAGGACAAGCTGCAGTTAAAAAACAACAGCACCACTGTTTATTGGGTGGGTTTAACAAGCCAGATCAATCCTGTTGCTCTGCAAGGAGAGGTTTTTACCCTTGCAGACATCACTCCCCTCTGCCTGCAGACCAGAATTCTCACCAAATCTCTTTCAAGCCAATTTTGATTTCTGTTATTTGGACATGATATTCATGCTGCATCATCACCCAGGCATCAAATGCAGGGTGTGAAACCCTGGGCCCCAAGGAAGGCTGTGCTAATGAGCTCCCACAGTTTAACTTCTGTCCATGGGGCTGTAAGAGAATGCCAGGGTAGGGAGCTTCAGTTTGCACCATTTGCTTCAGTTAGAACAAAATAATTTCCCAGGAACTATTCTCTGCAATGCAGGATGTCATAAACCTCAGCATTTCACCAAAGTCCTGGAGGGAGTGGGGCTGAGTCTGCTCTTCTGTCTGAATTGATCTGAGTCTACATCTGGAATGTGCATCTCTGGGGGATCCAGGTGGTCTCCAGTCCTGAAGCTCTCAGGCAGTGCAGCTCTTTTTGCCAAGAACAATCCAAAGTTTACCAATCCAATGGTGAAGGAATTACAGGATCATCTACTGATGAGAGGACTCCTCTGGATGAGAAGAGCCCAGTACTCAAACCCCCTCTCAGATGACTTGTACATTTGGGCCAACAGAGGTCAGCTGAGAGACTGGAGAAGCCTCCTCTCCCCTAGAACTGCCCTTGCTGGAGGTTCCCACGTTCACTGGGATGGCTCAGGACACTAAAAAAGGGGGGGAGCACCCATCCCCTTCTGGCTATTGTTCTGCAGAAAGGAATGGGGGAAATGTTTGGCTCCTGAAGGGAGGGAGGGTTGGGAAGCCCAATCAGAGGAGGAGGAGCATTTGGCTGTGAGTACAACAGCTCTTTTCAAAAGATGACTTCAGACACTCTTTTCTGACTATTTCTTATATTCCATCAGCCCTTGTGCTCCATGGGGTTCTAAAACAAACATTGTGCCCCCCTGCCTGGCTGAACCCAACCCCTGTCTGTGTTCACATGCACCCACTGCACAGCTCCTCTGCATGTCAGGGCCTTACATCTGTCCACTACCTTCCCAGAAAGAATTTTCCTTACTTCAACTTTGTAAAAGTCTCCATTTCATTCAATTCAAAGTTAAAAAATGCCACCAACATGAAGGATGTAAAGAAAAGGCTTCGTAAAAGCCAATTTATCTCAAAGCAGTCTGTCCCTTCTATGGGTTCAGTGTGCCTCTAATGGAACAGGGCAGAGAACTCTGCCTCCCCTTCTCCTTTCCTACCAAGTGTAGCCATTGACTGTTTGGTGTGAGAAGCCTCTACAGGTTTCCAGCACAGCCTGATTGCACTTTCTGAGACTCTACAGACTCGTATCTAAAAAAAGAATTGATTAGGACAATGAATGCTATGACTGATCATTAAATATTTAAACCTGGTAGGCTTTCAAGAGTGGCAGGCTGGCCAGCCTCTGAAGACACCCTTGTTTTGCCAGATCTAACTTGCTGTTGTCAGTTTTCAGAAGGCCTGAGGTAATGTGTACATGAAATTTAATATCCAGAGTTATTTTAGGGAAAAAGAGGACAGAAACTGCTTTTAATTGTCTTGTAGATTGATGCAAGTAACCATACATTAAGAAATGTAGCTGGGAGAATGCATTTCTCCCTCCCTGGTGTGGGAGTGAAAATGCTGATGGGATCCCTGCCCAAAATTAAACAAACACAAGCATTCTAAACCATAGATCACACTGATTACTAACACAGGAAATAGCATCTTGTTACATGGACTGTGACTGTGGTTTCTGCTCCAAACTTCTGGAAACAAGAGAGGACAGAACCTTCTGGATGCTGGGCCATTGGAGCCTGGTACTGATCTCTCTACATCGTGTTATGTTCTATCTCTGTTCTCATTCACTTAATAGTTCTAGCACAGTGGGAATTTTTATCTAAGCCTTTTTTCAAGAAAAAAAAATCCAGTTGTTGATAATTTTTTCCTGCTGTGCACTGTGTTGCATTTACAAGTGTTTTGGAAGAATCTATTTGGAAAAATCTATTTGGAGAATCTATTTGTCCAGTCAATTCCTATTGCTAATAAGGTCTTTCACCAAAAGGGATGAAAAGATATTTGTGTCAGTTTAGTCACAGTTATGATGGGGAGTCTATGTCTGGCTATCATTATCTATTGATAATTGATAACTCTCATTATCAATTAATAATGAACAGAGTTCTCTGCAGGATGTAGAGTTTAAGTGTAGACATGACCTCTGTGTGCAGTTGGGGATCTAAGCAGAACAGACAGACTGGGAAAAGAAGAGAACAGTGTAATCTGAGGATGGGCAGGTAGTGAGGGAAGAGGAAACATGGCAGTGTCCAAAGTGTCCCTTGCATGGAGCTCCTGGCACTGCAGCTGTCCCAGCTTCAGGGGGTGCTGCTGCTTCCATGCTCAGTGCTGGTGGCTCCCCCCAGGCAGTTGCCATTTCTAAAGGCAGGTCACAACAACAACCCAACCCAGGTGTGGGAGTGGATTTTTTTATAGGCTCTTTTTCACCACAAAGGCTTTCCTGTGTGCTCATTTGGACAGAGCATAGCTGCTATTTTTTTTTTCTCTAATTAGCTATCAGTATGTCATCATTACAAATTATGTGATCATTTTCATCATTCTTCATCATTGTGAATTATGAATATTATCATCCAGTGTAAAACAAACATATTTAAATGACTGCAGATTATACAACGATATGCATGCACTTTTGTCAAAGAGTGGCTCAGCAGTCTGACTTGCTGCCATCTTTGGATCATGACATCTGTCAGATTTAGTAAAATATGAGTCAGTTTGATCTTTGCTCGAGTTCAAAGTTGGAAACTTGTGTGAAGACCATAGCAATATGTTTGTTGAGCAGCTGCTTTTGTATTTTGTATTCCAAAAAGCAGCTGCCTGATTCAGTGCTGTGCACTGGCAAGGCACGGTGGACACATAGAAGGTTCTCCACTCCTCAGGGGTTCCTTTGCACTACAGTGGTAGATGAGCCCTTGGTAACAGTCTGTACCTGGAAACTTCAGCTGTGATGCTGAGTCTTGTCTTCAAATGCTAATGCCCTTTGCCTATCAGCTCCTGGCCTCCTCTCCAGCATGCATAATGCAAACCCTGTGGATGTCAGTGAGGAATGGAAAGCAAGCTGCTTGGCATCTGATGCTGAGTTCATAGCAAGCAGGTCTGATGGTGGGTGCCATGCTGAGCTTGCCAGGGATGGCTGGAAGCACAGGAGAAGCTTTCAGGAAGGGCAGAGGCTCAGGGAAGTCAGTCTCCACAGGACAAGCAGAGTGAGGCAACAGGTGATAAGGACTGAGAGTAAATGCAAACAACAGGAGGAAGGGAGAGAAGCTGGCAGCTGAAGAGCAGGGACCAGGGGACAGTATTATATTTCTGACAGGCAGTCAATATTGACAAAATAAAAAGCAAATAATGGAGAAACAGTTCTTCTCTAAGGCCATGTTTTTCTACTAGAGTAGGTTTGGGTTATTTTAAGAAACCTATTGCATGTGAAGTAATAACACCAAAAAGACAAGACATATGGTCTTTAAACACCCCAATTTCCCTGGAACTTACCTTGATGAGAAGCTCAGCTTTCCTGTGCTTCTCCTTCAGCACAATCCATAGATGTTATTTTCCCTGAAGTAAAAAAAATTATCCTTTTGACTGTGAAGACAAATGATCTGAAAAATCAGGTTTCAGAGCTGTATATTAGGTGACTGTATCAGGACCAACAGAGAGACAGCTTGACTGACCTTAAAATCTTTGGTAACTGTGTAACTTCTGACTGATTTCATGCATCAAAAGATTCATCTGCTCATGATAAACGTAAGGAGTGGAACCTGAAAAAAAGCTAGCAAAGAGAAAAAATAATCTGCAGCAACTGGATGGATTGTGCCTCCTGCCAAGCTGCTCACTAATGACTTCTGCAGTGGCATGGAGACCTTTGTTTCCTAATAAAGAACCTGGAACTGTTTTAGTGCAAGAAAAGAAAAAAGGAACGTAAGAAGGTGGGGTATCCCTGCTCAAGGCAAGCTCGTGGCAGCTCTCACTGTTTCACTAGCCAAATGAAATAGCCAGCTGGCCAGCTAGGAGTCCAGCAATACCTGTTTGGTAGGGTTTTGCTACACCTTCCAGGATGATAAAATGGGAGTTGATTACCACCTGGAGCTGACCTACTTCTTGTCCATGACATTGTGTCCCAGTCTTGGCTGTGGGGCTCAGGAACTAATTTCTCACCCTGCTATTAGGAGTGCTTTGGATTTGATAACTAAGTTTGAGGGCTAAATTCTCCCCTGAGGGAAAGGTGGAAAGATGTTTGTTAAATTCTTGTCGAGAAGGTTGTGTTGGTGCTACTTTTAGCACACTGAGTTATTGATGACTATATGGCAATTTGGGGCTTAGTTTTTATTGCTTGAAATCTCTGTAAACAATTTGCAAGGTTATTTGTACCTTTGGTTAACATGAATTGAATTTTAATCCTAACCACAGAGGAAGATTTGTTTCTTTATGAGCATTTTTTTCCCTGGGTCTTGCTGCTATGATTTATCTGAGAACAGCAAAGACATCCTCAGTTCCTACGCTTTGCAAACTGAACAGAGCTCATCTGAAGCATGATTCAAAATTACAGATGATTAAGACAGTGAGAGCACACAATAACTTGTCAGATGCCTGGTAGGAAAAAATTGATCTGGTAAAACAGAATGAGTGTGTCCCATTATATAGTAAACAGCCTTGAGTGAAAGGCAGATGCCACTCTTTGGGGCTGGCACAATGTGGGTTCCAGCCAGCACAGGGACTGGACATGAGAACATGAAGTGCAGCAGAGCACTCTGGGCTGAAGCATACTTAAAATGCCACATATTCAAGGAGTTAAGAGTATTTTTCCTCCCATTATTCTCTATTACAATCTCATTGCTCTAATCTTTAAGAGCCTGTTCCTAATTTCCAGGCACAGTTCATTCATGTCCAGCCTACACTCTCTGTGCCTGTGCCAACCATAGCTTTTAGATTAAATAGTTCTGAAGCCCAGCCTGGAACTGGAAATCAGGATTTCCTTTGTGATGTGTGGAGAGATCCTAGACCAATTCACGCCTTTTTAATAGAGGTGGGCAGTATTTGCCCTATGTTGACAGCAGCTCCCATCTGATTATTTAAAAGTTGTTCAAGCCACCTCATCCTTGCTGCTGCACAGGGACTCGTTATCACCCACCATTACTAATGAATCACATCACCTGATACATTTTCCCCCTACACACTCATTTCCTTGACTCAAATTGTGTAAGTAATTGCACTTTGAATACTTTAAATGAATGAGAAGGGGTATAATGATGCTATGCTATCAAGAAATCCTTCAGGTTGGTTTTGGGTTTTTTTTGGTTTTTTGTTTTTTGGGGTTTTTTTTCCCTGTCAGGACTGCTGAGGGAAGTGCTCAGTCCCTGCAACAGCTCAGAGCTGTGGCTGAGTTAGCAGGGGATCATCCAGGAGGAAAGGAGAGGCAGGCGAGTCCTGCAGCTCTGGCCCTCCTCCTGCCCTCCTCCCAGCTGCGAGGTGCTCCTTTGGCCCAGCCCAGCAGCACCGGCTTCAGGGGAGATCCCCAGCCCTGCCTGCATCCCGGGAGGGAGCTGCCCTGCCGCCGGCCACCACACCCGGGACAGAAGGAGCAAGGTAGGCAAGGAAATGATGAACCGATGGTCAGTAGTTGTACTGAGAGAAGAGGAGGGAGACAAGCTGGAGTCTGGGGGAAGCTGGAGCATCCCGTCTCCAGCAGTTGTTGGAAAAAAGAGCTGGGGATACACACACACACTCACAGGAGGGTCCCTCAAACCCTCCATCTGTTGTTGAGTGCCATGGATCTCCCGTGGGCTGTACAAGCTGCCTGGCAAGCAGAGGGAGAGAGGGAAGCAAGAGGGGCGACTCAGGAGTGCCAAACCTTCGAGGAAAGCACAGCTGTAATCCCAGACTGTGTGGCTGGGGGGACTGCTCTGAACTGTGCTTGCTGATGTAGTGCCTTCATCCTCCTCCACCTCGGAAAAAGCAGTTTTGGCACACAAAACAAAAGGAGAAAAGATTTCCAGGAATAAATATTTAATTGTATCTTTAATTAATATTTTAAGAAAAAGAAGTCATCAGTCCTGTAACTGTATCTTAGAAAGAGGTGAGATCTTGTGTGGAACAGAATGGGATGGAGAAGTAAAGTACTCTGGAAGACAGCCATATGGATGACATGGGAAGCTGGTTGCTGCATGTTGTGAGGCTGTTTGTGATCAAACACACTCTGTTATGGGGCTTCTGTTTGAGTTTCCTCATGAAAAAAAAAAAAATCCAGCTAAGAACTGTGTGCGGCAGTTTTATCACAAATGGTTCAGGGCTGTTTCTTGTGTGATTTTGGCTGGCTAAAAGGGTGTGTGCTTCTGTCTCCTGAGTCTCACCTTTGTAATGATATGAGGGCATGCTTTGTCTGGTATCTACAAGTGGAAAAGAGCTAGAATGGATTAATTTTCTAAGCTCTCTTTGTAAAACCATCTTTAAAATTACTGTGGGTTATTATCAGCTAGGAAAATTATGCACAACTGAAAGCATTGCTAAACCTGGATGCTGGATGAAGACAGCACGCTTCATCCTGAGGTCTCTCAGTGCTCCCAGTAAGGTCCGTGACCATGAACTGGGAGCCTGTGGTCACTGCTGCCCTGGGTGTGCCATCAGTCATCCTGCAGCTGCCAGCCGGGCCCTGTGTGACAGCTCTGGCTCGGGCAGGAGATGCCAAGCACCTGCAAATGGTGACAGTGCGCTCTCACACCACAGCCCCGCTCCTCTCCCCATCGCAACACTCGGGAGGATTTACCAGGATTATTCACCCATAACTTTGCCTGTTCCTACTGAGGTCTCCGGCCATGCCATCCTTTCCCCTGGCTGCCGCGGCTGTTTCAGGGCCCGGTTCCCTGGGGCCCGCAGCCCCAGATGGGTCACGGCACTGTTGCCGAGGTGCTGTGGCCGTGTCTGTGTCTGTGTCTGTGGCTGTGTCTGTGGCTGTGTCTGTGTCTGTGGCTGTGTCTGTGGCTGTGACTGTGGCTGTGGCTGTGGCTGTGGCTGTGTCTGTGTCTGTGGCTGTGTCTGTGGCTGTGACTGTGGCTGTGGCAGTGGCTGTGGCAGTGGCTGTGTCTGTGTCTGTGGCTGTGTCTGTGTCTGTGACTGTGTCTGTGTCTGTGGCTGTGTCTGTGGCAGTCGCTGTGTCTGTGGCAGTCGCTGTGGCAGAGGCTGTCGCTGTGGCAGGGGCAGTGTCTGTGTCTGTGTCTGTGGCTGTGTCTGTGTCTGTGGCTGTGTCTGTGGCTGTGTCTGTGGCAGTGGCTGTGTCTGTGGCTGTGTCTGTGGCTGTGTCTGTGACTGTGTCTGTGGCTGTGTCTGTGGCAGTGGCTGTGTCTGTGGCTGTGTCTGTGGCAGTGGCTGTGTCTGTGGCAGTGGCTGTGTCTGTGGCTGTGTCTGTGTCTGTGGCTGTGTCTGTGGCTGTGTCTGTGGCTGTGTCTGTGGCAGTGGCTGTGTCTGTGACTGTGTCTGTGGCTGTGTCTGTGGCAGTGGCTGTGTCTGTGGCTGTGTCTGTGGCTGTGTCTGTGGCAGTGGCTGTGTCTGTGACTGTGTCTGTGGCTGTGGCTGTGTCTGTGGCAGTCGCTGTGTCTGTGGCAGTCGCTGTCGCTGTGGCAGAGGCTGTCGCTGTGGCAGGGGCAGTCGCTGTGTCTGTGTCTGTGGCAGTCGCTGTGTCTGTGGCTGTGGCAGTCGCTGTGTCTGTGGCAGTCGCTGTGTCTGTGGCAGTCGCTGTGGCAGAGGCTGTCGCTGTGGCAGGGGCAGTCGCTGTGTCTGTGTCTGTGGCAGTGGCTGTGTCTGTGACTGTGTCTGTGGCAGTGGCTGTGTCTGTGGCAGTGGCTGTGTCTGTGGCAGTCGCTGTGTCTGTGGCAGTCGCTGTCGCTGTGGCAGAGGCTGTCGCTGTGGCAGTGGCAGTCGCTGTGACTGTGTCTGTGGCAGTCGCTGTGTCTGTGGCAGTCGCTGTCGCTGTGGCAGAGGCTGTCGCTGTCCCCGGCGGCGCCGGGCGGGGCGGAGCGGGGCGGAGCGGGGCTCCCCGGCCCTCCTCTCCCCTCCCCTCCCCGCACAGCGCCGGGCCAGCCCAGCCCCAGAGCAGCCCGGGGAGCGGGGCCGCCAGCCCGAGCTGCCCAGCCCAGCCCTGCCCTGCCCAGCCCAGGTGAGCGGGGTCTCTCCCGGGGGGCGAGCACGGAGCATCCTTTGGGAGCTTGGGTGGCCGGGCCGGGGGGAGCGGGCCGGGAGAGCCCCCCGGGAGGTGTGCGGTGCCGCCTTCTCCTCGTTTATTTCGCTTTATTAATTTCTCTGCAGAGATTAAGACTAGTTTCCTTTGTTTTGTTTGTTCGTTTCTTTTTTTAACACTTTCGCCGTTGTGTTGCGCTTTGGAGCTGGGGGTGGGACATGGTTACTCTGAGAACGGCTTGCTTTAGAAATGACGAGCGAGACAAAGAGTGCTAAGAGCTCTCTCAGCCACTCGGAAGATAAAGGACTCGGCACTGGTTGCTCAGAGGGGCACTGCAGAACTCGGAGCCTCGCTGAAGGCTCTGTTGCTGTAGCGTGAACTGCCCTCTCTTACAGTCAGCACTTCTGTTCAGGAAAAGGGAGCAAAAAGACGGGGGAAGCAAGCCACCCTTTTTCCGTGTTCCCTTGGCATGATGGAAGTGTGTGCGTGTCACTTCTTGCTCTTGTAAAGAAGCCTCCGAGGCTGATTTTTGGATCTGTGCCTCTGAATTTGGCTTTCAAAGAGGGGATTTGGAGTTCTTTTCTGATGCTGTTTTTGCTGGCACTGAGGAGCTACTTCCGAGAAATGTTTGCAAAACCTTTTGTGGTGCTAGATTTGATTTCTTAGAGAGTCTCAGAAAACTTTCAGGCTGCTTTGACGCGACTCTCCTAGTCGCAATTTTTGTGAGGTTGAAAGGGTTTTTCTGACTGCTGTTCTTAACCTTTACTTTCTGACTATTATCTTATGTTTGGCAAACATAATTTCTTTCCTTCTGTTGATTATTAATAATGGAAGGTAGCAAGGCCTGGGAAGGCTGCTGCAGAGGGCTTGGGCTTTCACAAATACATCTTAGCACCTCATTAAATCTAAAGGGGCTTAACTAACATACAGCAAATCAGTTTAAAAAGCCCCAGCTCATATGAAGGCTTTGGGTGTTTACAGGAAAAAAGTTGTTTGTGCCAAGGAAACTGTAGGAAAGATGAGCCTATTCTCTGACAATAGGTTTATTTTCACATTCTTCGTGGGGGTGTAAAGGAGAGAAAACACGTTTCTTCCAAGTGGCCCTTTGCAGGGGCAGAGCTGAGGCAGGAGCTCATCCCACGGCCCGGGAGTGCTGTGACACCCACGTGTGACGCACCCCAGAGCGTGGTTGTGCTGCTGCTCTGGGCACCTGCTGCTGGCCACTGCTACCCCTGCTTTGCCCGGGGTTGTAAATATTTTAACCAGCACCATCCCCTTCTTTACTTACATGCATGTAAGCACAGAAATATTGATCTGCAAGTAATTTGAAACTGGCCAGAAAAGGCCAGGTAAGGCTGCCTTCTGTCTTCTCTTATCACTGTGGCTTTCTGGGTGGTGCTGTCCTTTGGGTTAATCCAGGTTTTGTATTCAGCTAAAGAATGAAACCTACCATGAACATGAATGTATCTGCTGCCAGTAGAGCTCCCTTACAACAAACTGCCAGACCCTTACAACAAACTGCACCACACCAAATGTGGTTCCTGGGAGGAAAATGTGGTATGTGGGGTTCTTTCTAGGTGATAGGACCAGCAGGCTGTGCCAAGGTTGCTCTTGGTGTCAAGCCTGACAGTGAGAGAAGTAAATAAATCCTTCCCCTGCTTCCATTTCACCCTGGATGGGCTGTGGGATGCAGAAGGAGTTGGGATCTCTTTTGTTGTGGCTAGGGTGTCTTCTGGGTGAAAGCTGAAGTTACTTAATGCACCTTTTTGTCTATTTTTGTCTCAAATTTCTATAAGGAGCCATTTTTGAATAACTGGGCATGGAGTAGACTTGGCAGGGATTGACAGTAACTGCTTGAAACTTGGGAAAAGACTGATGGGGATCAGCATTAGCAAAATTTATCGATATTGTAGCTGTTCCAGTCTAGGTTGATAAATATTCTGGATGTTGGTGGCAAGAGCTGTTGGTTAATCTGCCTGTCATCTGGAAGGTTTCTGGCAGAGACTAAGGAGAGGAATTCAGCTTGAAAAGTGTAAACCCCATCAACATCAAGGGGAAGGATGAGTGGGGATCACATCCCTTCCCTGGGCCTGGCAGCTGCCATCTCCTGGGCCCCAGTAGGCTGGGAACAGCACTCTGCACAGCAGAGGGTGGCAGTCCTCGAAGAGGAAAAAAAAAAAAAAAAAAAAAAAGAATTAAATGTTTGTTTTTCTTTCTGCACAACAGTCTTAAGAACTCAAATCCTGCTTTTTGCAACAGGCCGATGTGGAAAACCAAACAAAACCCCCGGCTGAAACACTGTAAAGAAAGGAGAGATGCAGAGAGGTGAATTGAGTTTGCATGATGTGTTACTCGCCAGCAGAGTGCAGATAAAATGAAAAATAGAAGTTTTGCCTTTTCTCTCAGAGCGGGGTAGAGGCAATTGTTCTGCTTCCTTCTCTCACTGTGTCTTTTCCTCGTTTTGAGGCAACTCCCTGGACAGATCAGTGATCTTTATTTCCTCCCCTCCCGCACTGATTGCGGCTGGTATCCGCTCCGGATGCTCCGGGGCACCTCAGCCCGGCTGCAGCCGCCTGGCCTGGGCTGGCTCGCTGCTCTCAGCGCTGCAATTGCGCTCCCCCGAGCGAGGCTCACCGGCCAGGCAGCTCTCGGGGTTTGTCTGTGTGCTGCTCTCCTCTCCATGACGTGTGGCTGCGGCTGGGTGATGGAGCGGCGGAGCGGCCAGCCTGTGCCGTGTGCCCCGCCGGCCGGCGCGGCCCCGCTCCCCTTCCCGAGGATAAACACCTGCCCCCCGGCCTCGGAAAACAGCAGAAGCCAGATCCCTTTCCGCAGAGATGTCGCTTTCCCCCCCTCAGCTAGCGGCGAAGGAGAAGCTGAGGCGCAGGAGATGCAGGGGGGATCCCCTCTGACAGACAGGAGGTGACACCGCGGAGCGTCCCCGCCCCGGTGGCAGCCGCGACAGGAACCAAACCAACCCGCCGCTTTCTTTGTCTCTGCCTTGTGCAGGAAGACACGCACTCAGCTTTCGTTTCTGTCGTTTTTGGGGCATGTGGAGCACACTAAGGTGGTGTTTCTGTTGTTTGCCTCCCCCCGAGGGAAGCAGTAAATTCCGCGTGAGTCAAACCGCATCTGCCCGGGCTTGGCTGGAGTGCCTGGGGTAGGGGGGCGTGGGCGCTGCCCGGGAGCCTGACCCCACCCTAATGGACAGCGCTTCAACAGCCTGCAAACCCCTCCTGCTCCACGGAAATCAGCTTCATCGTCTGCTTCCTCCCGGGCCACAATCCTGCTGAGTGATTGCAGAGCTTTGCTGGTTCTTTATTTGCCGTTGGTTTGCACAAGAGCTTTTTTTTCCATTGGGTTGATTTAAAATATAGATAGATATATAAATAACAAAGGAAACTATCAAATCTTTGAAAAATAATGATTGTCTTGGGTGTAATGACACTCGCATTGAGGTTCTTGCATTATTAATGCAATTTGGAAACTGAATAGAAGTCTAAAGAAAATGAACATTAAATTTTTTACCCGTGATGTGAGTGTTAGGCTCTGCTCACCTTGAAGTATGTATTTCTGAGGGAGGAGCTGGTGATAGGGTCAAAGTCTCAACAGAAATTTAAATACTGGGGTGTTTCAAGGACAGCAATTATGAGTTTGGTCTTTGGGTGCTTGCCCAGCTGTTTGGGCAATAATTAGTGGCTTGTGACGACACTTCTTGCCCAGCTCTGGAGTCTGGGAAGGTGAACCTGGGCTTGAGCTGCAGCCTCCCTGTGATCAGACAGCAGAGGGGTGAAGGCACAGAGAGAACAAAGCAGCCTGCAGTTAAATCCCCGGGGGTGGTGAACTGCAAGGGAGGGCTCTATTACCTTTCTCTGGAAAAAGCAAGGGGGCCTGTGTGCACCACGTGCTCCTTCCCCGATGGCTCCGTGCCTGATCTGATCACAGAGCGCTCTGTGCAGGACCAGGGAAAATGGAGAACCTTGACCTGGTAGTTTCTCTGGAATATTAAACCTTGCTGGTCCTTTGCCATGCCTCATGAGCAGCACATGACTGGGGAAGTGGCAGAGCATTAAGAGCTAAGGCTGGTCCCGAGGAGAGAAGCAGAGTGTGTGCTGGTGTTGCTCCAGGTGGGAGCTGGTGGGCCAAAACCTGGGCACTGCCTGGGAGCTGGGTGGGAAGGCAGGCTGGATGGGCACCGATGGTGATGCAGCCAGGAGAACCCAGAGGAGCCTGGGCTGAGCTCCCACACCACCCTGGCAGAGCCTCTAGCAAAGGGTCTGTCCTGCTCAGACGTCTGCCACATCAGCCATGGTGTCCTTGTCCCACGGTGGAGGGAGGACAGGCTGCCAGTGGAGACACAGCTGCCTGTTGCTATTGCAGCCTGGTCACTAACAGCAAAACCAAAACAGAAAATTGCTGAGAATTGGAGAGGGAACCTCTGCTTCCAGAAGGCTGTTTGTCAGTTGGCTGTTGGGATAAGGAGGTTTTCATTCAGCATCTGGTGTTCACCTTGTGCTCCCAGGGCTGGTTTGGGCACGGTGGGAGGGATGGTGAATTCTCTGCCATGAATCCCACTGAGTTCCTCCAGTCACAACTCTGCATCTTCAAAGTTTTCCAGGAGCACTGCTTTTCCCAAGGTTCCAAATTCTTTGCTACTTGTTATTTAAGAGAATGCCCAGACAAAGAGTAAACAGTGTCCAGGAAATAAACATTTAATCTTGCCTGTCCAGTGGGGAAGGAATTTTTTTTTTTATGTCAGTCCTGGTTTAATGTTTTGTTTGTTTACATTGCACAGCCAGTCACACTGATGGAGGCCCTCTGGCGAAATGGATTATATTGTTTTCTGAGCTCCTGCCTTCTCAGTGCTTATTGTCTGCTGGCTTTCCCTTCATGATACCATTTCAGAAGGCTGGTCAAAGGCATTTGCTTGTTTTCAGTTACATCAGTTACTTGATAAAAGTAAGTCATGGTTGTGATTGCAACTTCTTGACAATTACTTAAAAGGGTAAATGAAGCTGCCAGAAAGCAACGTCAAAGAATTTCCTGTTTACAAACTTTATACCTGTTACTGGAGTTTAAACACACATTAAATACATGATTTGGATCTTCTCACCCAGCTCATCAAGGCAGTGCCTGTCTGTGCAGTGGCAGGTCCAGAACAGGAGCTCTGCTGACTGCAGCCAGGAAAGGCAAAATTTACTCAGCTGTGAAGACTGTGACTTTATTCTCTTCAATATTTGAAGAAAATCTAGCAATGAGAATTATGAAATGTGGCAATAGCCTTTTCTTGGAGCCTCTTTATGATGGAGACTTGTAGGAGGAGTTCTTAAAGTTATTTCAAACTATTTAAAGTTGTGCGTTTTTCATTTTACTGGAAGCGGAAACAGTAAATAGAGTGAATATTGATTTTCTGCTATATGGTGTTCCAGAAAGTGTGCTTGAATCTTACACAGGTCTAAGTTTCTAAATAAACATGTTCTTTTCTTTTTTATTTTTTTCCTATGCAGAAGAGTGTTTTTTCCCTATCCTGGGAACTGTGTCAGTCCTAGAAATTATTCTCACCAATGTTTAGGACACCAGGAGTAGAGAGATTATCTTAATATACTTAAATATTTGTGTGGTCCCACTCTTTTCTGATACATTCTTTTTTTACATTGATTTTTTCTTTTCTCCCTGTACCAGGCTTAGACAAAAATGGTCTCTGTCCCTGGGGGTGTGGGATACACTTTTACCCGTGGCAGCAGGGACTTCAGGGGAGAAATTCACTGCTGGAACCCATTCCAGGCTGAATCTGGCAGAGTTGCTGCCCAGGCACTGCCAGCAGCATCCCAGCATCATGATGTCACCAAGCTGCTGCCTGCACCATCCATTTTTCACATGCTCACCTTCCCTTCCATCCCTCAGGCTTTTCAGGTAGACAAACCTCACCTGAAAAACATCCCAGAGGAATAAAATAAGAGACAAAGGTAGTGCAGAGCTGTCTCAGCTCTTCTCACAGTCCCATGGGGACAAAAGTGGTTTTGCTGGACACTCACTAGACTGGTAGTTGGGGTCTGGGATTCTAATTAAACTTGTTCTTAAATGTTTTAGAGTGGCTGCATTGCCTCTTCCCTGGCAGGGATCCTGGGGAGGAGCTGTCTCTCTGGTACCTGTGAGGTGGAGCTGTGCAGCCTGGGATCTCCTGGCCTCCAGGACCAGGCTGAGCCCACGAGAGGTGCATGCACCAGAACCATGACATGACTTGTTCTGGCCTTGGGGCTTGCTCCTGAGGCAGGCATTGCTCTAGATAAAAATAACAAGGGTACTGTTAAATATATTCCTGTCTTTGTTTTTTTATTGATCTCACATCTCTCTTGGTAGTGGCTCTGGCCCAGCTTCATCATGGAGCTATTACATTTGGCTAAACAAGTAAATTGAATTAAAACAGTCTTTCATAAAGGCATTCACTGCTGTTCCTGTGTGCAATGTTTGCTCTGCTTGTGTGTCCCCTTCCCTCTGTGACTGCAGGTGAAGTAGGTGCAGCTTTTGGGGCAGTGATTGGTCTAACACAACACTTAGTACAGTTTTCTATTGAACATACGCTTCTATATGGAGATTTAGTTTTATATCTGAAGAATGTACTTGCCTCAAGGTTTACCTGCCTGTTTTCAACTCTAACATTTGACTTTTACCTTGCCTGAAAAGCTTGAGTTGCCCGTTCCCTTGCTGTGGCCTGTGTTGGCTTTTGAGCCCTAGCACAGCAGCCACAAATAACAGCAGCAGTGCCTGTGGTTCTGGACAGCTCTGTCCTGCTCAGCACAGCCCTGGGGCCGTGCCTCTGGAAGTCACAGCACAGTGAATAGCTTTGTTGATGTGTGAGCAGCACGAAATGGAGCCGCACACGTGCCCTGCTGGCGCTGCGGTTTTGCAGGCCCCACAGCACAATATGGACTGGCTGCGAGCACGGCGTGGATGTGCTGAGCCTGAAAGGCTGGTTTGTGCACACAGGATAAGCAGGGAGGGCAGCCACACTCCCCACAGGTCATTTCTCATTAGCTGGCCCTGAACCATGTGCTGCCTGCAGTACTGGCTGGACCAGGGGCACTGTAAGCGTTGCTGACACTTAAAAAGAACTTTTCTCCTAGGAGCCTAAAGTGCATCACTGGTGGTGTTTTCCAAGCTGCCATGTGAGGGGATGTGATGGAGGGTTTGCACCAGGTGCAGTCCCCAGAGGATTTGGGGAGGCCGCTGGGGTGTCCCTGGACAGCTCTGCAGGCTGTGAGCTGTGGGGTGTGCTCTGGATGCATCACAGTCTGGCTGCAGGTGTAGGGAGTGCCTGTCGGTGCAGTAGATCACACAGAGCTCTGCAAAGCAGCAGCTGGCAGTGGGGATAGTTGTGCTGTCAGGATTGAGCAGTTTGTGAGGTAAAATGCAACATTTTCTGTCCAGCCAAGGAGTTTGGTTATCTATGTTTGCTTACATATTCTCTGTTCCACAAGTTGTTTGGTTTGTAAGAAAAACCAGATGTATGGAACGTGTATTTTTATGTAGTTCTTATCCTATGGACGTCAGTTAAATTAAGGCAATTTCAGCTTGAGAGTTAGGAGATAACCTTTAGTGCTGATGGTGCATTTGCCTCCTGCTGGAGCATGAGCACACTGAGAGGGGTCTTGGGTCACCAGAACAAACCTGTACACAGCATAGTGGCATATACTGGAATTGTGTTGAGGGAAGAAAAAACAGAAATGCAATTGTTAAGTGGGCCAGTAATCTTTAAATATATATATATATTTATATATAAATATAAGTTTCTCCATTAAAATGTAGGTCTACCATCCCATCAGATGCAGAGCATTTTCTGTTTCTTAAATTATTTCAATCAATTTTATATCTTTTGGTCATTAATTGATATTGATGTAGGTTCATAATTCTGTCTCAATCACAAACCTTTTATTTCATTTATTTCTAGGTGATCCATTTGAAATAGACTCCAGTTATTAGCTTGGGATGCTTAAAAACATGCACAGAAAGTGTCAGGCAGTGAGACTGGGACGTGGCCTGTGCATTGGGATAAGCAGAAAGTGCCTGTCCAAAAGGGCACCTGGGGTCTCTGGGTGCCTCACAGAACTGGTGTGTGGATCAAGTTATTTTTGAGTGATTTCTGACTCTGTACCCTGCCAGCTGCATCTTGCTGGAATGCTGGCAGATGAAGTACCCTCAGAGGATTTATTTTTTTCTTTGCCAGTACATGTATGCCTCATAAATTTCCATGGTTATAGATCTCTGTAATGTGAACTGTACTCCCCTATTGAAAATGTTGATTAGGGAGGAAACACAGTGAATAATTGTTCTGAGTAACACTTGAGCCACATAAATATTTCAGGGGATTTCAGTAGCCTTAAAAGGCTCAAAGTTGCACATGAACAAACTTAACCACAATTGTGCCTGAAGTTTTGTGATGTGAGAGGAGGCTGAAAAGGGGAGAACTTTTCAAAAGTGCCTGGGGATTTACATATGTATAACTTCTTTATAATAGTATGACACTGTATAACCCATTTGCCTTGTAGATGAGCCTTAAGATGCTTAGACACAAGACACATGAGAGATTTTCATGTTTTGGTATAAATATTTTCTGCCAATATGATATAAATTCTGGAATAAACTAACTCACAGGGAATGCTCCAGCATGGAAGCAGTGGCAGAGGGAAAGATTCAGATTTGTAGAAGCACTGAAGCAGGAGCTGGGTTCCAAAGCTGGAGAGCAAGCACTGGGAGGGACAGAAAGTTCCCTTTTCAGCCATACATTGTATTTTGTCTGGGAAACAAATCAGCTCACTGTGACTGAGCATGTTAACAAGTTTAGGATGAGACAGATGAAGTGTTGCCTCTGCTACCCCAGAACAGAGTTCCCAGCCCTGGCTGTTGGAGGAGTGATGGAGGCAGCAGGATCTTGGAGTGACCAGCACAATGGTGCTGTGCTGGGGGCCATAAAACATTGAATAGATGATATCTGCTTTCTGGCCCAAACCAGCTAACTTGTTGACAAAGCTAAATTTTCAGAAATGCTTGATACTAGTAGGGTTTATTGTCTAAGAAACAGTCATGGGAGGCATTCAAGTGACAATCTAGGGAGTGCTTTGTTTTAGAAAGGCATAAGGTTTTCAATTTGTATTTGGAAATGTAAAGGGGGGGAGGCAAGAACACCAGAAACAGCTTGGAACTCTTCTTGTTCTCTACCCTCTTTCTGTCACTTCTGTTTGAAAATTTAGGGTTTGATTTATGAAAAAGTCTGCACATCCTTTCTTGTGTGCTCCTCTAAGCTAATGTTCTTTCCCATGTATTTTTTTTACATATTCCTTTTCCCTTCCCTATCCTTTTATAATTTGCTGTTGCCTTTTGGTCTCACTGTCCTTTCTTAATTTCCCTATAAAAGGGGTCTCTCCTCACTGTCCACTAAAAGGAGTGGAGACTCTTTTTCATAGACAGTTAAGCTGTGGGACTCCTTGCCACAGGATACTGCAGAGCTTAAAAAATTATATGAGCTCAGGAAGGGCTTGAAAAATCTCATAGGAGGTTATTAAATACCACTGTGCAACCTTTAGTTTGCCTTTTTTTTAAAGGAGGATGAGGGAAAGGTGTTGAGATTAAGCACCACTGTGCACTCACCTTCTATCTAACTCTGACCTAGGCAGCCACAGCTGGCTACCAGTGTTGGACGAGTAAAGTCACCCTGACGTTCCCCAGTTTTACTGCAAGGGTCCTCTGTGACCTCCCTCCACCCTTCCCTGTGCCCTCATCACTGCTCTGTCAGCACTGGGGCACCAACGCTTGTCCCTGGAGGTTTCCTGGGGAGGAGCCCTAGGATGGGAGGTGGGCTTTGGGAGTTGGTGTCTGTTTCTGCCCCGGGTTCTGGCACTGTGGGGCTGCTGGCAGTGGCTTTGGGAGCAGCTGGGCAGTGACACCGTGTCCCTGCTGCCACACAAACAGCCGGGGCTGGAGCCTGGCAGCCCCCCCAGAAAGCAGCTGGAGACCAAAAGCAAGGCAAGGTGCTGGGCATCCCATCCCAGGCTGGAGCTGGCTCCGAGCCTCTGGGTGCGCTGCGGGATCAGCTGCACGGGGCTGGGTCCAGCGGGACACCCCCACCCCCGCGGGACACCCCCACCCCCGCGGGACACCCCCACCCCCGCGGGACATCCCCATCCCCGCGG
>VZUI01051136.1:0-34280 GCA_013401135.1 Cettia cetti | reverse complement strand
AGGCTTCCCAATCGTGGCAGCTGGTCTGCTGCAGAACCCTCTGCCCCCTTTCTGAACTGCTTTTACACAGTTCAGAGCCAGAGAGAGCCAGTCTGGGTGTTTCCAGCTGCACACACACACACCTCCTACCCATCTAAATGGCAAGGTCACTTCACTGAGTAATGGAAAACGGCAGGAGATCTGCTTTTCCACACTTAGTGAGCTTCAAAATTTGAGGAAAACCAGCTGGTGTCCTCATGTCTTTGGAATCACTAATCAGGAGCCCTTTACCTGCTCCATAAGCTTGCAGCAATTCAAGTTCACATCTGTAAGCCCCAGATTTACTCCACACTCAAAAGTCAAACAAGGTGTCCCCACTGCTTGTTTGTGCTCTGATCAAAGCTGCAAAAGCAGCACAAGAAAAGCAATTAGCCATCTTAGGTAATCACAATTGTCAAGAGACTAAACCCTTCCTCTTCAAAAGAGAAGCTCAATTTTAGGTGTGTCTTACCTCTCATCCAACTCTGCAGCACATTGCAGTGCATGTAATAAGGTGGGCAGGCAGTGACACTAAGTCTAACTAAAACCAGGATTCAGCTGCCACTTCCAACAGCAGTTGTCAAACCTGAGGCAATTCAGGAGTCAGTAGCAAAGAGCCTTTACACAGCCTTTATTTATCTGAGTTTCCTTTCTTAGAGATTTCATTCAGGCCATCCCTTTGGTGTTGCTCTTAACCTGATTTGCACAGAAAAGAGGAAAAAATATCTATAAAGCCCTGTCCTGCTGGGGTATTTACACCCAGTCACTGTTCACCAGAACAACTCTGCAGTGGTATGAGGCCATGGTGCTCACTGGACACAGTATAAACATGGTACTGACTGACTCTGTCATTCTGGTCTGTGGCTGGTCTGCTGTGCTGCTGAGAAAATGCAGCAGCACTACAGTGCAGCTGACAATGCAGCCATGAATCTAAAAGATGCATGGAAAACATGGGTAATTAATGAAAGACCAAAGCAACAACTCTAGTCAAAGCAGAATGGTCACTTTTCTAGCTACAGCCATGTTTAGCTTCAGAGCCTTATTTTCCCTGATGGAGGCATTCTACAGGGACTGAAGACCACTACTAAATAGTGGTCTAATACATAGATGATAATAAAAAATAATTCCAATACATAGAAAGAAGAACTAAGTCATGCGAATGGAAAGAAATACAAAAACTTAAGAGTGCAGAATTAGTGATTTAGAAAAAGAAAATAAATTGTTTCTTCATTAATGTTTCTTCAAATTGCATGGATTTTAGCTTACTGAAGTCAGTGAATTTGCTTATAACCAACCAACAAATACTGATAGCTGGGTCCAATACAAGACTTAAGGTTCATATAGTTTTGTGCTGATTTTTACTAGGGTGGAGTTCATTTTCCTCATAATAGCTGATAAAAACCTATGCTTTAGATTTGTGCTGGTAACAGGATTGATAACACATGGACATTTCAGTTATTGCTGAGTTGATGCATAGTGACAAGGCCTTTTTTGCTCCTTATACCACACCACCAGCAAGGAAGCTGGGGGTGCACAAGGAATTGGGAGGGATCAGAGCACAGCCAGGATAGATGACCTCAGCTGACCAAAGGGTTATCCAGACCATATGGCATCGTGCTCAGCATATGAAGAGGGAACATTTGGAGTGATGACATTTGTCTTCCCAAGTCACCATAATGGGGCCTGGCTTTCCTGGCTGGCTGAACACCTGCCTGGGAAGTGGTGAATTAACTCCTTGTTTTGCTTTGCTTCCATGCATGTTTTTTGCTTTCCATATTAAACTGTCTTTGTCTCAATGCACAGTTTTCCATTGTCACCCCTCTGATTCTCTCCCCCATCCCACTGGTAAGTGAGGAAGTGTCTGTATGGGACTAAACCACAATAGGTTGATTAGATACCAGGACGTGGGGCTAGGACAGCTTGTTCAACCATGTCTGTCTTCTTCCCTCCACCCTGGCAAAAAAAATAATATCTTACCTTAAAAGACTGTAACAGAAGTGCCAGTCACTACTTTCCTTTAGGCTTTTTTAAAACATCAGAAACAGTGCAGCAGATTCAGCTAATTCAGTGTGTCAGCATTTGACAGCACATTCAGGAACCTGAAAGTCATCCTACAAGAAGAGAAATTAAAAGCACCAATTAGTCATTGCATACGTTGTGCAATTTATCTTGTGCTTAAAACTGTTGATGCCTGGTAGAGCCATGCTGCTGAACAATAAAGAAATTACCACAAAAATGAAAGGCTAAGTTATTTTTTGTTTGGTGAAATGCTCAAGCACATTTTAGCTACAGCACCTTGGGGAGAAAGCATACATCTTGCAACAGCTGTGTCACCCTGCCCTGCCTTCCCAATTTAAATCTTTGTTCAAACAATAGTCCGTGTGAATGCACAGAAACAAAGCTCCAGGCATGTCAGGATACACCAGCCACACCAGTTACAGAGACACAGCAGTAAATGTTTGTAACCTGGATTAGTTTGAACTGGGAAATGCATCAGAAGCCCATGTGAGCTAAGAATTAGCACTTTATAAGCAAGGATCCTGACGCATGTGGAAGACACACAAAGGTACTTTATAAACTACAGGAGAAGCAGAAACATTTACAGATGGACTTGGCTCATCTCCCTGGATAGGCTTTTCTCATAATTCTCATCTTGCAAGCATTCAACCCATACTGAGTAAAGACACTCCAACTGCAGCAGAGCTCCTGCCTGCACCACTGCAGCACACAAGGCAGCTCTCTTCCTCCACAGCAATTCAGCAGAGATGTTCCACCACTAAGGTTTAGATGCTTGTTTTCAGCTCCAACCCACTTGGTGTAACCCCCCAAAAGAGCAAACCTCCCCCAAACAAGAGCACACACAAACAGGATTCCTTGCACTGAGACATCCTGCCACACTCAGAGGTACAGTCCAGGTCAGCTGCACCCTGAGGCAGGGCTGATGTGACATTTGACAGCTATGGAGTGATGGGCCAGCAGAAAAACTCATCTACATCCAGCATGGTTAATCAAGAGAGTGTTGAAGATTAATTTCAGGTAAAAGACACTTCTTACCATCCAAGTTGTGAAGAACTTCCTTAAAACTTTGGTACAAACATACAAAGTGACCTCTGTCCCAGTTCGTAAAAACTATAGAGATGGGGTAGGCAAGCAAATCAGACCAGGGAAAAATTACGGAGTTTTTATTATAAATTAATATATTTTTCTAGTCCTACACTGTTTACAAATCCTTTAAAAAGTCTCCTAGGGATTAATTAGCTTCATAAACTAAAATAAAAAGTAGCATTTGAAGGGAAACTACAAGGGTCCATGTCTTTGGGAGGAGTGGAGGGGGACTCTAAGTTGGACACTTACATTTGTTAAAAAAACAGATATCCAAAAGCCCCAAGCTTAGATGAGCTTTAAATTAGTATTCAGTGTTCTTAAGTTACACCCAGGAAAAGGCAGTCAGCTTCTTCCCCCTCCTCTAACACTTTCTCAATACATTTACTTTTAGCTATTTATGTAAAATATGAATGTTTCATATAGCAAGTTACCTATTCATGATACCTTAAAAAAGGCCTTTCTTATAATGGGGATATATTCTAAGCTGATTACAAACATCTCCATTTAAATACTAGTAAAGACTGCAATTGCCTAAGGAAACTTGAGATTATAGGAAACAAATTATATCCTTGGAGCTCTATAGTCACAGATTATGGGACATACCACAGTCATTGTTTTCCTCTATAACCTCCTCCACTACACTTCTGTATAAAGCAGTACAGCACTTTCCAGATGTTCAATCAATAGTTATACACCCTGGACCACTGTTCAAGGACACAAAAACCTGATTTTCAAACCCCTGCTGCCATGTGTCCCCATACCATGCAATCAAGATCATTCAGGTGTTTCTCATGGGTTAATTTTTTTCCAACAAATTTCACATCCTGCTCCTTGTCCCACAGCTGGCATTAACTCCCGACCAGGTACTCTGTAATTTAGCTGAATAGAGTTTATGCCCACACCTGTTCCTGATTAGCCTGAAAACAATAACTGTTCCACACCAAAGGCTAGAACCAGGACACAGCCTGAGCCCCAAGATGAACTAGTAACAATGTTGGGGAAATTGCTCTTTTTTGTCAAAGAGTACTGACAGAAAGTCAGAAATCCTTTGGGAGCTAGGACTTATCACCTACCTGACTGTTTCCACACCAGACAGAAAGAATGCTTCAGTTTCACTTTTTACCCCAAACAAATCACAGCATGCATGTGTACACAATCATCTGACTCCTACACATCCAAGCATGACCAAAACAGAAAAACAGTACGCTGTATACCCATTTTTTCCCTTAAGGGGAGAACAAACCACACCTAACAGGTATTAATAAAAACACCAAGCATTTGAAAACATTCTGTTACAATAGGTATTTAAAAAAAAAAAAAATCTATGTAACACCAAGCAAAATTTTAATCTGCACAAAATGGATGGATGTATCTCACATAAAAAAGTAATTGTTCTTCTAAACCGCCTCACAAATGGCAATCTCATTTCATTTCCAGCCAGAAAAATTACTCAGTGATTAGCATAACCAAGTATTAAGCACAAGAACAGAGAAGCAGAAATGAAGACAAACATGGTCAGACAGTTAAGCAGGGATATTGAATATACAACGGGAGTGCATTCACTGATAAAGCTGTAATTTTTACATAAAGTTTTAACCTTTGAACATTTTAGGTTTAAGCTAAACTTGCTATGTAACAGATATTCCTTAAAGTCCCAAAGACATGGTGTCAACAATTTTTGACAAAAGGTCCACATGTTTCACAGCATACTTGACTAGCCTGACAAGTTCCCTACAAATGGGAATAACACATGTATTCCATCTTCTCTCCTTTTCCATCCTGACACTGTTCAACACCTCCGCCCACACACTCCTCCAACACACACACTTCCCTCCAGCAGTCAGCAGCCTGATTCACTTATCTAAAGAGGAATTTATGCTGGCCTGAAAAAACACCAGCCCCCTCAACTGCCCAGGACATGCCTGGATAGCTTATTGAGATGGGCCTCAGATGCTGTGTCCAACAAGCACTGCTAAGTCAGATAGGGATGTCCTGTGTAGCACCAGAGGGGTAGTTACATTCTGGGTGAGAAGGAGACATTATTTTAAAATAAATTCGAATGTAACATTTTCAGTGGTGAAGGCACTATTTTCTGGTGAACATGTTCTACATTTTGGGACAGAAAGCCTTTAAGTAGTCAAAAGCACTGTTAAGCCTTGGTACATTTCACTGACAGAAGTTCTCATAATTAGTAAAGGAAATAACTAAGGCTATGTCTGGGTGGCACAAAGCTAATTACCCCTTCAGAGACACTAATTAATCTGGGCAGAGCACCGCAGCAACATGACTGCTCTGGCCCGGGAATCTCCCAATATTGATGTATTGCCATCTGGATACCCCCCTCCCACCTCTTTCACATGAAAGAGTCTTACACCAAAGATGAGCCCTCCATAGAGGGGTGTTTCCTCTCAGAGGCTGTGTGTTTTGTTGAAATCTAGGATCTTCAGCACACAATACTGAGCTGTATACTGCACCGGGTCTTGACAAACAGCAAAATAATCGACAAGCAATTACTGAGCATCCCCAGCTGCTAGGAGGAGGAATGTGAGAGGGTATACACCTACTGACCTAGTCTCCTGGGCTCCAGGAGAAAACGTTCAGGTCAGCATCTCAGAGGAGCTGTGTGTAATGGTAATGGTGATTGCCTGGCAATCAGCTGCAGAAATTCACGCCACATTTTAACAGACACATTAAAACAGATCAAGGAGAAACCGTCTAGTACTAGTGTAAATGTTCTCCACTTAGCAAGCTCCAAGTAGCAGGTAATGGTGTGGTTGCTAGCAGCGAAGAAGTTAAAATGTTGCCGAAGTGACTTAGCTTTCAACTTTCTGGAGATAAAACAAATGCTGGGCTAAAGCCAGAACACTTTATCTACTGTACCTGATGCCACCTCTTGGTACAGAGACATGCTCTTCACGTACTGCAAATGGACTTTGATCTTCTTTTGACTTGTTAAAACACATTCAATAAGGAATAATGTACTCAGCAGTAGCTTAAAGCACCTATCTCAATAGGAACTGGTTTTTGAAAAACCAGAGAGCAACAGGGAAGGGGAACACCAGAGCACAGCCTCTATACATAATGAAGAATGGATCCATATCTATCCATAATAAAGAATGAAAAGGCACAGAAGGGTCATTCCCTGTGGCACAGACAAAGTCAGGGAAGTCTTTACTGCCATGCAGAACAGACAATTTCAGATTCTGAAGAGCCCTTGTCTAGTTCCCTCTTTCTCCTCCCTACATATACATATTTTAAAATGAGCCTCTCTCCACAGACACAGACCTTGTGCAGAAACACAGTCCCATGAATTCAGGATTTACTTAAGTGAGATGGCTCACGTTGCAGGTAAATGGGATACAGCAGCTCAGCTGGAAGCTGGCGGGCAGGGCTGGCTTCTCACGTGTCTGTCGGTTCTGCACAGAGGTCAGAGCACAAGGAAGGGCAGCTTCACCTTGGGTTTGTGCCACAGTGCTCAGAAGCTGGTGGCTGGCTTCAACACGTAGGCTGTTTCTTGTGGCAAAAGCACAGGGACAACTAACAGAGGGCATTGCCTTGAGACGGGGAAATCACATCGATTAAACTGTATCAAGAGTCCTTGAGACATACATGGTCTCAGCAGACAGGACAAATACTCAAACAAGTCTGCCAAATGCAGCACAGATGAATAAAACACTATAAAAAAGCATAATAATTTGCTTCTGAGTAATTAAATTGCATTTGATAAATAGGTGTTAAAGTAGCAGTTTTCACACTTACTTTCACTTAGAAATACTTCAGCTCATGAAAAATAGAAAGGTATCATAAAAGACATTTTCTACCCAACCCATTTCAAAAATATTCACAAATGTCAAAACACAAGGTGTATATCTGTGTTTAACACTGGCTAGTAAAAGGCTCTCTCCTTCAAATTTTTTTTTTACCCATGGGCTGACTGTGAACTGTACACAGTAAAAGTGACAACATAGGTGAACACTTCAGTCTCCAAACAACAAAAACTAGTCAAGATGGTGACCAAACCCAGAAAGCCATACAAACGTGTGCTGAATCTTAATAGCTTGATTCTGCCACGTCAGGTGAAGTTAACCAGCATTCAGTGGACACTCAGAGGTCAGGTACATGTTTCACTCCCTGCTCCAGAACCTTCCCTACAGAAACTGTGGAGCTCACACTGGGCTTTGTGAGAGGAGACCTTTGCCTGGTAGGACAAACAACACTATGACACAGCCACCACAGCAGTGGAGATCTTCAGCTGGCAGACAGACACCTGAGTCTTAACCAGAAATGGGCAAAGTTCTGAAAAGAAACAGAACAAACATCCAACAACCAAGGCTGCTGCCAGAGATGAAGCCTCACTGAGAGTGCTAGAATTCACCCAGAACCCTTTTTTCTCCCATCTGCAGGGAGATTGCTACTCTTGGGTTTCACCTGTATAGGGATTCACACCCAGTGGATGAGGAGATAAAGTCATTAACACACTCAAGTCTTTTTGTGAGGATTTTTTTTTCCCCACATGCCCATGTGCAGGCAGACAGAATTATTTCTTCTCTGACTGCAAAACTAAACTACCAAACCTTAGCTTGGATTTAAAAACATGTATTTTCTATAGCTCCAAAGCAGGATGTGTTTTACAAGGCCAATTTAGATGGGATACTTGATGTTAGGCAAGGAATGGAGGGAGAAGAGAGTGTCACAACAGAAGCACTGGTGTGAAGTTACCTAAAAAAGTGATTCCAGAAAGAAAGAAAACTGGGAAGACCCTCAGCTACCTATCTTCTCGTTTTAACTTTCCTCCACACACCAATTATATCCTGTACTACATCTCTTACCCAGTTATACCCTTCACTTGTTTACATCACCATGTCATAAAATACTGCTGATAAGCAACAGCAGACATGATGAATCTGTGCTTGCTTCCTTAGGGCAAGCAGAGATTAGGAATGGGCATGAAGGTATTTCTTTTGTTTTGCAATGAAAAGGAACTGCAAAGGAGGGAAATGAAACTGAAAGGGATCATAAAAGACTTATCTTGCTTGCCTTGTTTCCAGGTGAGGCAACCTCTCACTTGTTGGTGAGACACATGATGCTCCTGAGGAGAGCCACTTGCTGACTCCTCTGGTCCATCTCAGCTGGATAAGCAGAGGAAGGGAGGGAAAGGGGCCTGGAAGCTTTTAAAAGGCAGAAGATGTTTCACTAAATATCTTAACCTTTAAAATTCAGTTAAAGATACAAAATTGATAGATATTATCTGCAGGAGCAGCAGATCTGAAACACTAATAACCTTTATGATTCCCAAAAATGTTTATTTTCGCTAGATTTCAAGTGACAAAAGCAAGGATCTAGCAAAACTCCTCTTTGAGCTCTTTGCCTATCCTCACAGGATATGAAAACATTCCCCAGGTATCAGCCATCACTACACATCTTCATGGGTGTAACACAGCTGTAGCTAACAACATTCAGCTGGTCTGCTCTAGAAGCATGCCAAGAACCTGCACCTTAGGGAATTCCTATCCCTCACATATTCATCTCCATATCTAGGCTGAAGGCTGAAGCTCCCCTTGCTTACGGACAGGCAACATCCTGAGACTTTGAGTCAGAATGAAAATCAACAACAGAGCTCACATCTTCCTCTGGTACCAAGCCAAACCCTGGACCAGGTCCCTTCTTTACAGCTTGGGCTTTCCATATGCACATTACCTAGCTGTCTCTAGGGATTTTCAAGGAGATCTCATGACCATCTTCCAAGTGACATTCTAAAGTTTATATTCCTAGAGCATGGGAATTTTGGAAGGGCTGTGGTAGACTTTCAAAATCCAGCACTGCTTTGGAATGATCCTCAACACTCTCCACATATTCCTGGTCCTAAATCTATGGAAGTTATGACACTGAACCAAGATGAGAAAAAAGTCTCCATCATATTTTCAGTCTAAAGCTCTGAAAACACAATGAATTTGTGAGACCCAGGCTGCACAGTGCCTTTGGGTGGGTGGCACGCTCCTCACTGCACCACACTGCAACAAGAAGGGTCCTCAAAAGTCACATATCTCTGAGGGCCATTGTCATGGCAATTCTGTTTCCCTTGTGCAAAAAGAAAAAAGCATATTCAGCTGTCTCATCAGATGCTCTGAATCAATTACTTGAAGAAAAGCTAAAAAAAGAGATCATTCTGAGTTTCACCTCCTGTGAAGCAAACTAATCCAGAATAACTACTGTATGTTCCTATACCTTCAACAGCACAGTGTTCCAGACAAAACAGTAAACCAGACATTTAAGATGAGATATGACAGTCAAAAAAAAGCATTTCCAAGGATTCAATGACCAGGAAAATTAAATAACCAAGTATATGGCCTCCAAGGAAAAGGACAGATAATTCCCCAGAATTCCAGCACCAGCTCTCAACAGAACAGCTTTCCCCAATTAAGCTTCAAACCCAACCATGATAAGGCATTAGTCAGTGACCCTAAGAAAAAAAAGCAGTTTGTCCTAGCATAAAGAAGACAAGAGGAGGACAAGCAGGACACAAGCAGTGCTGGTCAAGATGATCTTCTCTTCTGAAACTTACCTATGGTTTGCATATTCAGCAATGGTATTGACCAGGAATTCTACTAAAGGCAGCATACACAAATGACAGTATTTTTAGAATCATAGAATGGTTTGGCTTGGAAGGGACATTAAAGATATCTACTTCCAAACCCCCTGCCATGGGCAGGGCGCCTTTCACTAGACCAGCTTGCTCCAAGCTCCATCCAGGCTGGCCTTGAACATTTCCAGGGACAGGACACCCAGAACTTTCCTGGGCAATCTGTTCCAGTGTCTCACCACCCTCACAGTAAAGAATTTTTTCCTAATATCTAATCTAAACCTACCTTCTTTCAAATTTAATTCAATCCTTGTCTGTCCTGTTGCTACATGCTCTCGTCATAAGTCCCTCTCCATCTTTCTTGTAGGCTCCCTTCAGATACCGAAAGGCAGCAATTAGGTCACCCTGAAGTCTTCTTTTTTATAGACTGAACAATCTCAATTCTTTCAGCTTTTCCTCACAGGACAGGTTACCACCTTGGAGTCCCTCCTCTGGACTCACTGCAACATCTCCATGTCCTTCCCATGCTGGGGTCCCCAGCTCTGGATGCAGCCCTGCAGGTGGGCTCTCAGCAGAATCCCCTCCCTGGCCCTGCTGCCCACCCTGCTCTGGGTGCAGCCCAGGACACGTTTGGCTCTCTGGGCTATCAGTGCCCATGGCTGGGGCATGTCCAGCCTCTTATCCACCAACATTCCTGTCCTTTCTGCCAAAAAATAAGTAGTGAGACTCTCCCTACAATATTAATACACTCTCTCTCTCCACATACAGAACACTACCGCCCCTTTCCAAAACTTTAAACACTAGATTTTCATTCTCCAGCTCACAGACATTAAGGTTGTAGTCTAACAACAACCTTTCAAAGTAGATTGGGGAAAACATACTTGTGCACAGTGTGATGGTCACTGTATGTTCCCCTTGAACTGCTAAAAAATGTCACCTACATGCAAAAGTTCCATCTACCCACACAGTGCATAAAACACGAAGGTCACAAAGCAGTGTGAACCTCAACCCATTCTGCCTGAAAAGTTTTAGGCTCTCATTTGCGAGGGCGGCCAGCAAAAGGCAGGGGAGGGAGAGCACAGAATGGAAATGCAGATGAAAAAGTCAGCACAAGCTTTGCAACGCTGCTTTATCATCTCAGCCTCCAGGTCACCATAGATGAAAAATCACCACTTTAATTGTCGTCCCACCACCGATTCTGCCAAGCAAAATTTGACTTGTGTGGGACTGTCGGGGTTGTTGCAGCAGTTTGCAAATAGTTTGTGCACCATAAAGAGAAACCAAACAGGCACACACACACTTTAATACTCCTTCGACATTAAGTACTGCTATTCAAAAACAAATCACCACTTCAAGCCACAAGTACTCTCCCATTTAGATATATTTTAAATAGTCCATTAGACTGTAAATCCAAAACCTACACAGTGACACAAACCTGATCTGATTTCACTATTTCCTGAAAGAGAAAAAAAAAAAAAAAAAAAAAAAAAAAAAAAAAAAAAAAAAAAAAAAAAAACCCCAGTATTAGAAACTTACAGGGTTGTTAGTCCACTGTTTCCCTCTGGCACACGGTACATTATTTAACTGCAATGCCTGAAACAGTAACTTGACCTCTCTGGGAAGGTGGGCGGTATTATTCAAGCTGAAACATTAGAAACATGCATAATTACTCTGGGTATTCGCCACACATTCTTTCATCCGTAAACCAATATGAATGGAAAAGTCACACTGACACTGCAGGCTTAGATCATTTCCCAGCCATCAATTACAAAGATTTTTTCATGAGGTATCAGGAGAACAAAATTTCCTTGAGAGAAATTTTCTCTGGACTTAACCGTGCATATGTTAGCAAGATAAAATGTCAGTGCTGCCAGCTCAAAGCCAAGATTTCAGCAGGTTAAACCATGCATTTTGAGCTTTCTGCCCCACCACTGACAATACTGTAATTTTGTTTTCAAACCCCACAAACCCATTGCATCCCTTTATGTGGCACTTCTGAGGAGGCCTGCTGTAGCACCAACCACATCCCCTCATTCACCATCCACCTGTTCCTGCAGGGTGATGCCTCACACACCTGTGTGGTGCCTGCCAGCTCCTCAGCAAACCCAAGGGCCCTTGGCAGAATCAGACTCATCCACAGGGATAAAAACCCACTGGAAGGTAAACAGGCAGGTGAAGCAGGAAGCAGAGAGACATGTTTGTTCCTGACTCCAGAGGCATCCACAGCTCACACTGTGCTTATGGAAGCTCCCCCTTCACATCAAACACACCGAGTGTCCTCTGCATACAGCCTTGTCTTCCCTTCAAGGACAAAGCAGCATTCACCTCTCAAATTTTGGGTGGCAGAACCACAAGAAAAATGAATTACTACAAGGCAATATCCACAGCTGGAGCTGTGAAATATACATTTTTCAGAACTTTTTAAGGCTAACAACAAATTTGTTCTTCTGAAGAGGGAGAAAATGCTGTTCACATGACAGAAGAACTGCACACAGATGCCAAGTAACAGTCTTCTCTAGCTCAATTCTCCAGTTCCTCAAAATCAAGACCTAGCTGCACTCCTGACCAAGTGAGATGCAGCAATATCTACAGCTGTTCTGAACCTAATTGCCCCTGAACTTATTTTGATACCAACATCTACATGCTGCTGTTCTGGGTAACTGACCTGACTAGCCCCTTGCTACAACAGAACTTCCAGCATTCTTAATTCACCCCATTTCACTCTTGGTGCTTGGCACAGATATATGTGGAATACAAGGTATTCTTTTCAGCTAATTCCCCAGCTATTAGGACAATGCATGCATCTGGAACACTGTTCCAGCAAAAATAAATGAATAATTCTAGGATCATTCTTCTGATTTGTTTTTCAAGCAGGCCAGCTCCCTGCATCTCTAATTCATATTATATACTTCCAAAACTTTGGAAATCATAGCAATGCACACAGTGAAGCACCTCTTGATATTTTAAGTCAGATTTTGTAGTATCAACGATGTCTTTTCCCTTTATGCAGGATAACAAAGTATGTCAGGGAGTACAAGTTGCAACAGTAACCTCATGGAAAGTAAAACTTCTGTATTTTCCACACATATTTGAAATCTCAAGATATGAAAATTGGTCAGTGTTAAGTTATTTTAACCATATAACCAGAACTTGCTGGAGATTATTTGGTAAGTTTTGAACACACTTTTGTAAACAATAATTTATGCAGAGTAAAACCTATGTACTTTCTTACATACATGAAAAATGTGGACAGCTTTATTTTTAAGATTCTCTTCCTCCTCCACATAAACTAAAAAAAAAAAAAAAAGACAGAGCATCCATCTTAAGCCTTACCTAAAACATCTACTCAAAAGGTCTGAGGTATGCAGTGAAAATGCTTAAAGTTAAACAAAAGTGGCTTGTGGTAAAGAGAGGAAACAGAATAAAGATCTGAGTTTGCATCAAATGTTGCTTGCAATCATTTAATTGCCAATTGTTTAAGAGCAGGATTTTCTCCAGTCTTTTTCAGTTTGAGTTGCTATTCCAGCAAACATAAATAAAGAAAAAAGTCAGCATTATAGTTTAAGATTCCAGTTTTGAAGTAGTTTGATAACAACCTTGCCCAAACCATTCTCCTGGGAAAGAGCTGCTAGAGAACAGAGCTAATTAGGGCTTGTCAGTTAAGCTCTCTCTCCTGCTTTGTTCAGAAAACCTGGACAAATAGCTTATCTATGGATAGACCTGGAGGCCTTTCACAAATATTTTGTATTCCACAGCAAGCTTAGGCACATTGCATAAACATCTGGAGTAGGCACTAGAAACATGAACACCTCCCTGCTCTGCCCTGCAGCCAGTGTCTTCATGACACTTTCATCGGCAGTGACAGAAATAAACCAGTATTATTGTGGGCTTCCATCCAAAAAAATGCTGTCATGTATAGCCTGTCTGTATGCACACCAAGATTTGGGATAAAAGGGAGGAGGGGTAATTCAGGTGCATAAACAACTGTTCCAGTCTTCCTTCTCAGTACTCAGGTTCTGAGAAAAAGAACGAAAGAAAGAGCCTTGTACCATTATTAAAAGAGAGACTATTTCCAGAATGATTATAGATTAAACTGCTTTGTGGGGAAATGGCAGTGTAAACAAATATGTTCATATTTTCCCTGGAGGTGCAGTCCTGTTTGGAAGTGCTCTTAGCATACAGAAGTTAAGAAAAAGACAAATCATCCTGGGGTACTCTGGCACTACCCCAGGCACTGTATGAAACAGGGGCACCTACAAAACATCCCTGCTCTGTTGGCCATGCCAGGGCCCAGGACCAATAAACCAGTTGCTCACAACAGAGCAGATACTTTGATACCACATTTCACAGCCTAGCTGTATTGGAGCCAAGAATCTACTTGCTCCAGGAGCCAAGCTATATATAAGGAGGGAAAGGCACACAGCTCTCTCTAGCATGCTTTCCCCAGAGTCCTAGAAAAGCAACATCTGTGCCTTCAGTCTCACTGCAATTCTGCAGGCATCTCTGCAGTCTATCAAGCCTAACCACCGTGCAATTTTTTGTTAATTCATTTTTCAAATCTGTGGAGCTGTACCTTACCGTACATTACGGCAACTGCACAATAGGCACGGTTTAGCTACCTCAAAATATTACCAGGGAAACAAAGTCTTTTTCTTCACTGCTACTCCACAGGAGAGCACTGAAGGCTTCTGGTAAAAAAGACAAAAGCAATAGCAAACAACCAGTGTGATAAACTGCCATTCACATTTTACTCCAAGAAGCAGTAATTAGTCATTCAAAAATACACAAAATCCGTGCATGTGTTAAACATGAAAGAAGCTGTCCTGAGAGCTAGATGCTCTGAGATCACATTTCAAAGCAGTGCAGTATCATTCTGTTAATCTTTTGGAAAAACCAGCATGGATATTCTGCAGCAATGTAATTAAGGCAGGAATTCCAGCCCCTCCATTGTGACCTCGGCAGAAACCCCAGGGGTCAAGAGTAGTAGCCTGTACCCTGCTAATACAGCTGTACTATAAACAAAAAACCTTCTGGAATAACAGTACCAACAAGTTTCAGCGAGGGAAAGGGGGGAAATGTAGATACACTCGAAGATACACTGCCACAAAACAGCTTCTACCACAACTCTAAGTAAAAAGGTTTTTTTCTAAAGGTAGTTCCAGAAATTTCATTTTTACTGTGGAAAAAGGTTGACATATTTACTTTCATGTTTTATTCTCAACAACTATCCATGCTTATCAAAACGGCAATTAAACACTTGCTTTCTTAGAGCAATGTTTAGTGAACAAAATGAAGCCAAGGGAAAGGCAACTTCTTGCTGTAACAGTAAAGTTCTATACAGAGAGAGGGAAGGTGTCTCGGGTGGGCCAGCATCAAATCATGAAAAGAGATAATCAGATGTGTTTTTTTCTCGTTCTTACCCTTTGCAATTTGAGAATAGTGAAAGAGGACACCACCTAGCAAGAAGGTTGCTAATTAATTCCTCCTCACCCAGACATTGCTAAGTTTCCAGCTGCAAAGTACCTGCTTACCTAGGAATAAGTACTTGATAGCATTTTAAGAAGGGGCTTCATTTGTTTTGGAAAATGCCGTTAAAAAGACACAACCATGTCAAGATTTTCTCTACCAGCTGCGAGAAAAAGTGAAAGTAAAGCACCACGGCTCTGGCCTGACTAATTTTCAGGGCACCAAGATACCCTGCACAGTGAGTTTGGTGGGAGGACAGCATGCCAAAGGCATAGATGCTTTCAAAAGTATAATGAGAAGAGGTCTCATATCTCTTAGCTGAACAAGTTTCCCTGAAATAAACTATTTCTGAACAAGTTGCAACAGGGTAGAGATGCCTTGCTGTAAGGGCAGGACCAAAATGCAGGTGCAAGGGACATGCCAGTTTAAGACAAGGGTGGCTAATGCACTTTAAAACCAAGGAAGCAAGACTCTGTTGTTGTAAGTGTCAATTATCTTGGATCAAGGGCTAAAAAAAGATGCTTGGATGTAGCACCAAAAGAGATGAGTCACACAGAAGAAACAAGGGAAAAAACACTCCACAAAAAGAGTCCAGCATACTTTTCACACTTATTATCTCAGGCATTCTGCAAAGACTGCTCTGTTAGTTCTATCACAATACAAATAACAGAAGTTCCAATAACAAAAGTCAAAACTCCAGGCTGTCATTAGGCAGGTACATCCAGAAGTCAAGTATTCTCTGAAACATCTGCACTCAGCTGCAGCATTTTGGAGTGGCAAAGGGACACCACAATCATTAAAAATGTAAATAAAGCATCCACCTGCCTAAACAAAGACTCAATCCAACATATGTTTCTCCTTTTCATTCCATTTATGACTGAGATGTCCCTCATTTTAGCTAGGACAAAAGCCACGGAGTTATGTAAATTAGCATTTTGGGTGTTTGTTTTGGTTGTTTTTTTTTTTTTTTTTTTTTTTTTTTTTTTTTTTTTTTAATGAGGAAGGACAAGCTATAAACTTGTGCCCCACTCAAAGTAGCTCTAATCTCATTGCCCTTTTCCAGTCACATTAGTAGCTCCCAGCACTACTTCTCTTCATCTTCTCTTCACCCAGAGGGAAGCAGGAGCACCAAGACCACGTCTTTACAAGTGTATGAGTACAACTGGGCAACAGGCCAACTGGACACAGGCAATGGAAATGGAAAAAAAAATTTTTTTTTCTTTTGTGTTATCACCCTCTAGATACACAGACCTCAATGCTCTGGAGATGTGCAGCCTAGCCAGCTGTTTTCTCACACATTTTTCATCCCTCATTCCCCATCCTTTTTTTTCTATCCACCTACACAGCAATTTCAGCCACCTATTTTCCCCTGGTTAAAAAAAAAAAAAAAGTTTCTGGTCATACAGCACACAAATTTCATTGAAATCTGAGAAGCAAGAATGTTCTACTTTGTTTGAACCTGAAGACACCTGCAGCTCAGTCTCAGGTGAGCAATTCAGAGCCAACAGTAAGAAAATGAAAATGTCAAGGACCAGACATTACCTTGAAACAAACCAGACTCTGTGCTGGGCAAACAATAGGAATACTATTTGTTTTGCTTTCTTTCCTTTTAAAGCAGAGACCTTCATTGTAAGCTACATACTTCTAGGTTAATGTGTCCCTCTCTCCAAGCTCCTCTCTGACAAACTGACTGGCTAGAAGCCCTTCTTTGGACAAGAAATCAAGAAGAGGTCATTTAAATGACCCTGAAGATGCAGCAGGCTGGATCAAGAATGCTGATCCAGAACCCAGGCTGGGTAAGCAGCTGTCCTCTGGTTGATTAGCAGGCATTTCACACCAAGGCTATTCCATCCGAGAACATTACAGGGAACAAAAGGCATAGGGACACATTTCCTACTACAGTCTGTTACATCTTCTCAAAAGCAATAAAATGCCCTGTTTGAGTGTGAGAATTAGGGCAAGTCCTTCCATACCTGGAATAAACACACTTGTGCACATTCCTTCCTTTGATGCTGTGTACACCTCTACTTGGCATTGCAAGCTGTTGCAAGATGACTCAGCTTGTTACTGATTAACATCTCACTTTATGTCTTTTCTGTGTGCCTCAATCCAGCTCTTCTCACATCCATCAGGCATCCTGACACCACGCATTTATTTCCATTTCACCCTCAGGTGTACCAGACAAACACCAACTCAACAGCCCAAAGTTCACCATGTACCACCAGTTCACTTCTCCCCTCTCCAGAGCACAAACTCTCCTTTCAAGCTACACCGTGCTACACACAACCTTTTACATCCCCAAAGGCACTGCAGCCAGCAGAACAGGGTTTTCCACCCCAGATTTCCATGCCTTCCTTGTGGAGTCAAGAAGAGGTGTCAGGTAAGATACCTCCAGATGCCTGAGAGATTCTGGCAGGTGAGCCACCATGCAATGCATCATCCATTTGTTTCTGGAGAGCTGGGCCTGGCCCTCCTGCCCAGAGAGGGTATGTGAGCACATACAGGGTGGGGAATTACTTTAGGGTGACTGAGAAACATGGTACTTCAAATCAGAGAGCAGGGGAAAAAAAAGTGTACTTCAGTTTTGGGTATGTTTCACCCAAATACAACTTTCATAGAAAAAAAACCCCAAACCAACATGTTCCTAAATATTGAAGGGAGTGTGTCGATCCTTCATAATGGGACTGCTGTCTCCAATACTCATTTAGAGCTGTGTGCTCTCATGGACAAAAGGGATCACCACACCCCCGCCCCGGGAAGCTTTCTTGTAACAGCTTCTGAAAGGTGCACCAGCTCACTGCCTTGCACCCTGACCTCCCCCCTTCTCCTCAGGCATCAACACAACCTTACTCAGCTTTATTTCCTCACAGAACACATTCCCTAGCTGAAGACCACCTCCACCTGTGCCTGCAGCTCATGCTTCTCCCACCAGCACTGGCACCTGCACAGACATCTACACACCTGTGTCAAGAACAGCACCCTACCTGTGTTCCAGGGGACAAAGGAATCCCAGCCACAGGATCTCACCCCTTCCCTCAATCTACTCCCACAGCATGGCATTTCCAATAAAATATTTGCAAGCTGAAGCTGTGAACACTGCCAAGTCCTGCCCAGGTGGTCTTTACCTCACTGCATTTTTGCATGGCACCTGTAAACCCTGCAATTCCCAGGGGCCCTGAGAGCAGTGCACAGGTGAAGTCACATCTCCATAGCATCACAAAGCTTCCAAAGGCCAGTGCACTGCCAAGCGACATGCAACTGTCTTTCAGAAACAAGAGGCAGAGGAGGAGGCAAAGAGAGGTCACTGCCAACACTGGGGGCTTGTTTGCTGCTTTCAGAATTGCATCAGGAGATGAGCTAAGAGATCTTTTGCCAACTGCATGCAACTTACTGGCACACCTGGTCTAATTTCCAAACGTGATCTCTAACAGTCCATGCAGGCTGCTCTGCAAAATTAGCAGTGTCAACCCCGGTTTCATTTGGGTTATAGCCAAAAATCACTCCTGTGACCACTCCATCCCAGTAAATATCAGACAATATTTACATATGCATCAAACCCACAGTTTGGCAAAAAAAAGTTAATTCACCCAAGAGCGCTTTGATCCTCTGACAAATCATTTCCTGATTAAAGCTGAAACAACAAAAAGGACTTTGGACACCAACCAGCTGTCACACTTGTGTTGTGAGCTGGCACTAAATCCCACAAAGCCTGGGAGGAAAGATTTAGGTGGTGGGAGGGGAGCAAACGGTCTATTTGCATTCACAGCATGCAAGTTCCTTCTGGAAAGGCAATTCCTTCTCTTGCTACCTATCTGAAGCAAGCTAACAGAACAGAGATCCATCAAAACTGCAGGACACTTTGGCAGGACTGAAGTATTGCAAAACTTACTGGATGTACCACAGCTGGGGGTGTTGTATGTTAGAAGGGTTTTTTGTTTGCTTTTGTTTCTGGTTTGGTTTTTTTGTTGTTTTGTTGGGTTTTTTTGTTTGTTTTTTTTTTTTTTTTTTGCTTTGTTTTGCTCTCCAAAGGTTGTTTAGAAACTGAAAAATTTCCAAGTGCAATGACCCATTTGAAGCCTTTAGGCCTGAGCTGAGTGAGAGAAAAACAAAAAACGAGCTTAACAAAGATCTGAGCTGAGGTTTAGTAGTCACCTCCTTTTTTCCTACTAAAATGAAGCATTCAGTTACTTATAACCATAAAAAAAAAAATCCTGATGCTAGCAGACTTCTTTCAACATTCTTCATCAGATAGTCTCTCATTTATTAATATTTTCCCGTGCTTCTACTGGCAAATAGAACATTTGGCAATTAAAAAGAAATGCAGCTTGAGGGGATGAAGATTAGAAGCATATTTTGCTACATAGTTCTGGTATGATGAACTCTTAATTGAGAAAAACCCAACAAAATGCAAACATTATTAATCCAAGGTGTTGAAAGAAACAGTCCACAAAATTATTTAATTTAAAATATTTAATTTCTTCCAAATTTCAGCCTCATTTTAATTGATGTGTGTTTATTACCAGGCTTTGAGAAATTGGTTCTACAATCTCATTAAATCAATAGGCTATAATACACAAAAGAGACTGACTAACCCTTGAGATGCTTTTGGTATCATGGTGTTTTTATTAACTCACTTTTACTAGAGATGTCAAAGCTGAAATCCCGAAATCTCTCCTCCTGACAGACTTGTTACTTTTCTATTCTTTCTCATTAAAAAAAGTTTTCTAGGCAGTCAGCTCTCAGGTGTGCTGCTTGACCTGCCACCTGCCTACTTCCAACGAGATCAGTATCTTCAAACTTCACGGCACAAAGGGACCAACCTGATAAAACTCATGCCTGGCACTTTGAACTGCCCAACACCCGATCCAGAGCTGACATTACTGCAAGCCTTTCATAGGGCTCTGTTGTGATGCAAATAAAGTACAATCCCCAGACACAAAAAAGTCATTAAACCGGAATTAGGAGTTATAAGTAACTGGCAAGCTGAGAGAAAAATCTGGGTTAAAAGGAGCACTAAGGAAAGACCCGCAGAGAGAGTGGGAAAGGGACAATGACACTTCAGCAAACACAAGGGACAGGTATGAGGACCGCAGGCTCAGCCAGCTGAGCTTCCCCAGCGTGAGCTGAGCACTCACAGCACCCTTCTGCCCCCAGGAGCTTGACAGACTGTGCCACCCAGCCCTGCCCGTGGGCCGGCAGCACTGACAGCATTTTCCCTTTGCAGCCTTTGGCCATTGCCCGGCAGCCCAGGCTATCGCCAGCAACAAGCCAGCTCTGTGTGGGACCTGCAGCCAAGCTCCCCGCAGCTCCCCAGCTGCTGACCAAACAGGGAATTGAGCAAACACTCACATGCTATTAGGTCAGGAGTTAAAATATCTCAATGACCTGCAACTTCCATCATGAACAAGGGCTGATAAATGCCAGAGTCTTAGTGAATACAAACTCATCTAAAAAAAAAAAAAAAAAAAAAAAAAAAAAAAAAAAAAAAAAATCCATGCTCTGAAGCAATTTCCATCGCTTTCAATACATAGCAAGGCAAAAGAGGGTTTTTCCTTCATTCTTTAAAAAAAACCCACAACAAAAAAAATTTAAAAAGCCAACAGCAACAAAAATAAGAAAAAAAAAACAAACAAAAAACCCACATAAAACAAGAAAAACAAACAAAAACAAAACAAAACAAAGCCACCATGATGTAAAATGAAGTTTCCAAGAAGGGATCAAGGAAATGGATCGATCTAATGGAGACTTCCCAGATCAGAGAGAAGCTCTGCATGTCAGCATAGCAAGACAAATACTTCCCCTTTTTTGGTGGTAAGAAGCCATGAAGCTAGGAACCTCTTTGTAACTCCATCTTCAACATCAGCACTAATCACCTCATCCATCAGCACCATCCAACTTGAGTCCTGACGGTGCCATCCAAGATGAACTGCAAAGCTACCAAGCAGCACAACAGCCTTCTTTCCACAGTAGCAAAACATAATTCTTACAGGAATAGTCCCAGCCCAGACTGGGGCTATTCCTCACCCAGAACTGTATGCAGTCCTGTAACAACCAGCTGTGAACTAGCATGTTAACAGTGAAAGGAAATCAAGAGATCTATTAAAAAACCCCAAAAATCACACATAAATCAGCCTAGAAGAGTGTTCACAGCTAAGATAACACCAGATTCCTGCAGGAAGCACGTGCTTTGTGCCACAGGCACAGCTGGTCACAGCCCATGGCCAGAGGAGAGGGCAGTGAGGGGGCTAATCCACAGCCCCCATTACCCAGCTGCCAATAAGAGTACTCACTAAAGCAGGTGAGGCACTTCAGCATTTGTGCTGTCACCCCTGGCCACTCTGTGGTTTATCCCAGGTTGTATTCTGCTGAGAAGACAACCAAAATGCAAGTTCTCAAACACTCAGGGACAAGAAAAGGTCGTGCCAACATTCCTTGCCAGAAAAAGTTCTCTCTGCACACTGCCAAGAAGTAATATGTATACCTTTTATTAGCTACACAAACTTTCGTTGCAATGCTGAGCCTTGTACTTGGTACTGAGAATTGTCCAGTATATCTTTCTTTTTCCATTTCCAAACTAGAACATTTTGTAAGACTGCAACAGCCTAAAAAGTCATGGCAGTCACCCACTGCTGCAGTGTTACAGTGAGAGGCAGCTGTGTCTTTCCCCCACCTCCACGTTCAATGACGAGAAAAGGAATTGCACTACTGGCTCATTACTCCTGCTCCTGCAACAGCCCCATGAGACTAAGTTCAAAACAAGCAGAAATTTGATGACAGGCTGAAAATGTGAAGCAAAGGACAGTTTCTCAAGAAAAAGTTATACTTGTCAGATTAGACAGGGGAGCCTGAATTCTGTCAGAGACAGCTCTTTCACTTCTCCCTTTCATTTCTTCCATTTTCTTCTTGGTGACCTCCCCCTTTTCTGTATTGTCTTAGAGACTTGGATTGAACAGAGCAAGCATTCAGGGGCAGGGTGAAAGAGGAGGAGCAGGCATGACTTGATGGGCACTGAACAAAGTGTGTGCTAGATAGAAAAGTTACAGGAAATAAAAGGAGTCCGGAGAGCTGAGACTGAGGAATAGCAAAAGCATGAGAACAGCCAAGATGCTTCACAGACATGTCTGGGCAAACGTTCAAGGCCACGAGGTAAAACTACCAGAAGCCAGGAGTTACATTATGCTTCTTTGTACTCCAGTAAAACCTACCCTGAACATCTCCAGGAAGAGACCCATGGGCAGCACCACAACTTCCAGGCAGTGACTTACTCAGAGATGGGAGAAACCAGCTGTGTTAGACATCCAGGACTCCCCTAATCCCTCTTAATCAATAAGCAGCTGGTAATCAACCTGAGTTAAGATGAGGCACAGATGGGCAATGAACTCACAAGCTCAGTCATGAGGGTGGCTGGCCAGCACGGACTAGTTAGAGCTGTGCCTTGAACACGTTTAACCTCCCGTATCAAAACCAGTATTTCTAGCAGGGATATTTTCAGCCTCTTCATATCTCTGCAATGCAGTCAAAAACTTTCTGGTAACTCTCAGAATTATTTACCTAATTCTCCAAAACCAGCAGGAAGTTGATTTCAATTTTTCTGCTAAGACTTTGCTGAAACTCTTATCACCAGGAGCTGTTCAGCTATCCTGCTCTGGACACGTGAAGTTCCCTGTGTGTCAGGTTAAGCAGGTGGGCAGAAGTACCATTTCAGGTATAGACTTGAATTTACCTCTGCATTCAGCCAGAACCACCTCAGCCATGGTCAGCCTCTTTCCAGCAAAAGCCAGGATAACATACTGCAGTTAAATCCGTACCTGAAAGCCACCATTGCTTTAATTAGATTCAGTCAAATCCAGGTCTTTGCAGTCTAGACATGGTTTAGCAAGTGCTTTTATGTGAGTAATTCATTGAAAGAGAACACATGTTAAGTTCTATGTGGAGCTTACCTCAGTTTTGCAAAAAAAAAAAAAAGCAAAAAAAAAAGCTGGATTTTGACAGGCTAAACACAACCCAATTCAAGCATCCATCCAAGGGAAGATTTTACTTGACAAAGCAAGGAAAATGTTCCTCCTTAGGCCTAATGCTTTTCCAAAGTTTAGCCAGCCACAGAAGGCTTTTCCATTCAGAGCAAGAGCATTAAACAGGACGATTTTGCAACACAGCACAGACATGAACCTTGAGGCAATACAGAACACAGACTCCATCCCTTACTCTGGGCCCCTCCTGCTGTCTCTGTAATACTCTAGGTTTTAGACAAAGGTCCAGAGATTAACAGAAAGGAGAGAGAAAAAGCACATATGGAGTAACTACTGCTTCTGACCTATGGGGGACATACACTGGTCACACACCTATCTACAGCAATTTTATACAGGAATGTCAGGGCAGCCTTGTGGCTTGACAACTTCTGCACTGAAATCAAGGTGATGAGATACTCCAGTTCCAACAGAGCCAATTTGACTAAGCTTAAATATAGATACAAAATTGCTGACAGAAAATTGTTAGTGCTCCTAGCTGTCTATAAATACATTATTGCTATTTTTTATTTGCTCAAAGAATCTCTGGCTTAGCAGTAGGAAGACATGGGAAACAGCCCACTGTTTCTGAAGACAGGATGTGCAGGAAAGTACCTTACATACCCAGCTGGTTCTTCCACAGGGCACCAGTATCACAGGCCAGACACTCCTCCTCCTTGCAATGAGACTCTCTCAGCATTGACGAAAGACTAGCTGTAACTGGACATTGTGGAAAACAGTATTTCCTTCAACCACAATGTTCAGTTCAATTAACAATGTCCACGACGGCAGTTCAATTAACAGTTGTACTTGAATGCACCAGTATGCATAAAGCAACCCATAAATCGTCTCATTTTCACTCAGAGTTGAAGACAATTGTTATTTTCTGAAACACAGTAAGGAGACAACCCTGGCTCACTTTTGTGATGCAAATTAGCAAGTTGCTTGGAGGAAGAGGTGTGGAGGAAAAGTCTTTTAACTGAAATTACAATGAAACTTCCTCCCTACACAATAGTCACAGACACCAACTCCAATGGGGTCTCCTCCAGGACCCCAACATTCTCCTTCAGCCCATGCACCACCAAACCTGTGGCTCCTGACTGCACGCTCTCCTCACTGCCGCATCCATCTGCCATCTCGCTCCCTTGCAGTCACCAAAGAGACCTTGAACCACCCAGAACAGCCACCAAGTGAGACATAAACCGGGGCACATAAAACCGCTGCCCTTCCATGAAGGTGTAGCTAGACACAAAAGGAAACTTTTTCACCAAGCAGTAACAGCCTGCAAAGCAAAACACCGTCCCCAAATGAAAGGCGGCTCAGGAATGCCAGCTATGTGGGCAGGGGGGCTCTGATGGATATAAAGAGAGGACAGGAGCAGGCAGGCTGCTTTCACAACAGTGGTTTCCTCGCCAGAGCAGAGGACCAGCTTAGCCGCCTCCCTCATCCCACTGTGCGCACACGCAGAGCTCGGGAATGTCAGCAATGCGGACTGGGGGCCAGGGGGCTTTGCTGCCCGGGAGAGAGGGATGGGAGGGGGACCAGGGGAACGACACAAGAAGGCCAAGAGGCAGCTGGGGCTGCTGAGGAGTTGTAGGGCTCCTTTTAGGTGGGGGGGCGAAGTCTATGGAGGGGTCAAAAGGCTCAACTGCAGGCTGCGAACCAACAAAGGTCCCTTCCCGTCCCAGCCACCCTGTGCTTGCGGAAACAAAACTTCAAATGTAGTTTTGCAATAAAACTGTCAATAATCTCTACCACCTAAAACAAACTGCAGGCCCTCCTGGTTTTTTGGCTAGTTGCTGGCATGAAAAATATACCAGCATTAAGACTAATAAATCCATGTACTTAACACATCGTAAGCCACAGATTTAACATTCAGCTGTACATGCACAAGCTTTCTCTCCACCAGGCTAATAAAAAATGGAATCACAAAGGTGGAATTGCTACAGGTAACAGCCCTGAAACCCTCTCAATCTGCTTCAGCTAAAACCAACAACCCCTTACAATGTGAGCAATATTCTGTCAACTGCTTGTAGGCGCTTTGAAGAACTCATTTATTTTGACCACATTTTCTTGATCCCCACATCCCAGTCCAAGCACTAAGGGGCTGAGCACTGCCTGCCTGGCTGGAGCAGCAGCCTCCCAAAAAGGTGCATCTCCCAGTGCCCGAGAGAGCACTGACTGCATCTCCTTAGCACGCCTCCCGCGTAACCCGTGACAGTCACGATGCCTGCACAGACACAAAGAGGGGTTTGTTTGCCTTAAATTTCCTCAGGGAGAAGGCTCCCCTCCAGGCAGCCACTCGTATTTGTGTTGATGTGACCCTGCAACATTGCTTAAAAGCACGACAGTGGGCACAAGCAGCAGTAGTGATGGGATGAGGAACTGCAAGGAAAACACAAAGGACACGAAGACTCAGTGCTAAATCACAGATGGGATCAGGACCAAGGCAACTTCCACTACACACATCAGAACCCTTGTCTACTCTAATAAACCCCAAAAACCCCACGCATAAAGCAGCCCATAACACCTCAAGAACAAAGAAAGAAGCATACATCAAGTTTGCCAGCCTGGTTAAACGATGCTGACAAGATATATAAACTGCAGCAATCATGCCTGCATCATTTCCAGCACCTCTTTGTTCCAGAGAGAACTTCACCTTGGTCTAGAGCAGATGATTGTATCACATCTTCAAATGTCACTGACTTGTCATGCACAGAAAGCTGCCTGAAATGTAAGTTGAGAAAATGGCCAGTGATGCCAGAGTAAGCATTCATCTGAGGAAAGAAAACCCTTCAAGAGCTTATCATCAGGGAAAAAAAAAAAAAAAAAAGCAGCAACTTGAAAGTTTAAGAACAAGTTCAGCCCCACATATCAGGAAGGAATGGAACTTAAGCTAAAAATCTCTTCTTGTATTGCATTTTCTAAATCTTAAGATTAGTCTGGGAAAAAGACTATTGTTTTAAAAGTGAAGTTATTAATTGAAAAATGTGAAGTGTGGTTTTAAAAAAATACCATAAAGCAGCTTAATTCTAATCATGTTCCTGTAAATCCAGACTGAACACCTGAAAAGAGCCAGATGACTTTCCATGCTTTAAAAAATGGAAGAAAAGAAACTAAACCTGTCTCCCCTGCTCATGAACTCCAGCATTTTACAGTTTGGTTTGGATTTTTCCCTCCTTCTCTCTTTCTTGGTTTGTTTGTGCAAAACTAGGTATTATGAACACAGTTTAGAGCAACTTCAAAACTTGTTTCTATTAGCTTCATTGTGAAGCAGTTTCAAAACTGAGCAGTGACAACTACTTTTCATTCAGCAAGCCCATTTTCTTTTGCTAGACTCTACAAGACAAAGTGCTACTGCCAGAGAGCTGAAAAACACAGAGCAGCAAGAGAAGGGCTCCAAAAATCACAAGAGGCTACAGAAATTCTGCTCCAATGTAGCTGTAAAGTCCCACCTTGGTTTAAGCTGCATGATATTCCATAACAACAGATCAAGTTTTGACAACTGTCCTCGGCTTTGTTAGAATCTCTCCAGCCGTTCTGTACCCATCTTTTACTTCTGCTCTCTTGTGCACTTACACCACACAGAACAAAAAAGCTAAGCCTGGCCTGCCAAATTACTTCTGCTTCCTGTCCCTGTTTGCCCCAGAAACCCAATTACAAAGTTAACTCATGCTAATGGAGCCTGAAGGGACGTGCTCTCACACTCAGCTACATGACAGGTCCCAGTGAATGAACAGCCTGATTTTCACCCTGGTTTGGTATCTGAAATGTAAACAAGGCACACTGAAGTTATCTGCTGCAGAATGGCAGATACATCTGGGTATATCTGTGGCTAATTGGAGTGAAAAGTCAGATTCCAACATATGAGTCATTACCCACTGAAGCACTCTCCTTAAAAACAAAAACAAACAAACACCCCGCAGTAGGATTGGCCCCTGATAGGAACACCAGTTTCTACTCTGAAGAAAGATTCAGCTGAACTAAACACCTTCTCTTAGAAGGTATTTTGTTGAGTCTATTGAGGTAGATACATCCTGGGAGAAAGAAAGCAAGGTTGTGCTCTAGTGCAGCCCTCCAAAAACTGAACTGCAGTGGGAAGTAGATTATTATCAGTCTACGAACACTGCAAAGGATCCTGAAGAATTGAAACAGTGCAACTATCTACTAGAAGGTGGGTTAATAACAAAAATACCCACAGCCTTAAACTGCGTTTGCCAAGCTGCAAAACTGAGAAGACTCTCCTTCATTCTGATTTCTCTTGTTGGAAGTCTGGAAATTGGGAGAAAAATTCTGCAATGTTGTTTCATTTAATAACTATGCATGAGTCAAGTGCCCCCGCTTTTGCCTCACAATTAGTATCTAGACTGTCCTCTGTTACTTCTCATATTCTAATTTAAAAACACTCAAAAGTGCTTACATAAATAGAGAGAAAGGCTCCCTAGTCTGAATCTAAATATTACTTTCCCCAATCACTGCACTGCTTGGCAAATTCCCTCTGGAGAAATACTGAAGAATCACATAAAACAATCATTTATGTATCTTTCTTTCACCATCCAAAGTAGATTAGTTTGGTATAACTCTCGGAGAGCCTCTGCTTGGCGATATGCTGAGACAGAGATGAAAACAGGATAATTCAGAGGGTTCACTATTGTCTGAGGTCCTTGGGGGCTTTTTGACACAGCTGTTCCAAAACAGCTCAGGAATTAGCACCATCCTTTTCTCATTTAGCAGCTCATGAAGTGAATGAAAACACTGTGATGGAAGCCCCACCATGCACAGCCATGTTCATGCACCTAAAAAAACACATTCAACCTCTGACATTGTCTCACCCCAGGGAAGACTTCCAGCCGTTAACTGGGAAAACAGTTGTGGCTTAAAAAAAAAAAAAAAAAGAAGAAGAAGTGAGAAAGGATCAGAATAGCTAAGGGGAGATAATTGTTTTAAACTAAACTCTTCATCATTGAGACTAACAGGTTGCAGGATGAGTAGAAAATGCAAGGAGCTCTTCCAGTCCCACCCACAAAGCAGGGCTTTGATGATCAGTGCTTCTGATCATCATCTGCCAAAAAGGTTCTAATGGACCAAAGCTCCAAAAACATCACATGGATTTCCGACTGCTCACAGGCTCGGGAGGCAATCACAGTACCATGATTTCATGCCTATTAATTTCTGACACATCCCCGTACCACCGCTGAGGCTTCCCACCCTCTCATGCTATGTTGGCACAGCCCGTGGGACACTGCACACATCAAATAGCCGGGGGTGAGGGGAGGGAGGAAGGGAGGGAGATATTCTAGCACGTCTGTTTCCAGCCAGATCAATGCTCCAATCTGTTTTGTCCCACAGCCACATTAATATTGGCACCAACAGAAAGAAGGTGGCAGCAAAAGTGCAAGAGAAGAGCTCGCTGCTCACAGGTTTTACTGCCTACCTGCAGCCCCTGTGGCACGGGCAGAGTCAACAGGAAAGAGCCAGGAGGTGTGGAGATTGGTATGGGTGCTGAATAAAATAAACATTTCTGGCGCCACTCGGCAATTCGTGGTGCAAAAGTCAACCCGGGCAGCATCCTCCCCCTTAATAATGACACTACAGAACTGGGAAGGGATCAGAAATATTCACAAATCGTGAAAGAGGATTCAAAAAGGCTCTTCAGTCTTAACAGACCAAACAACATTATTTGGAAAGGGCTGGTGGATTATTAAAATAATGAACAGTGCATAAAAACACTAAATCAGTGTTTGTCCTTATGTCAAGTGTTGATCAAGCCATACAATCAGGAGACTGAAATGTGTGCACACGTGCTACAGAACTCATTGTCAGTGCACAGCAGCCATAAAAGCTATCAACTCAGTGAGAGCATGAGAAGGACTGATCATTCATGTGGGTAACAGCCCTACCTGGAGCTAAACTTAGGCATACTACTTGAAATAGTAAAAAAAACAGGAAAAAAAAAGTCCAGGGACTTAAGGTTTAAAAGGCAATGTTAACTAATTACAGATCCATACAAGACATACAGGATTGGTTAGCCCTCATCAGTCTTATTAGATGTATGGATACCTCACATTTGATAAAAATATCTGATACTGAACCTCTCAACCCAAAGCAGCCTTACTATGGCTAATGCCTTGTCCAATAACCAAGGTTTTGGCTGTTTGCATCTCCTTGGGAACCTCAGAAGCAGCATAATCTACCCCTGCCAGGGCACTGCTGTTCAATGTAAATGCACTGGATTCTTTGGGCCCAGAAGATAGTAGATCACTAATAAAAAATAAGGTCCTTGGGATGAGGAAAGGGTACCTTTGGACAGCAAAGAAGGTAAATCCTTCTGTATTTCTGCAAGCAGCAACTTAGGGCATCCACAGGCAGGAAGGATATCCTCAACTTCAGAGCACTAGCCCGTGATGAAACAGGCCTGACACATCACCAGGCCAGCACAGACCATCCATCCCATAAGTGTGCAGTCACAAACATTTGTCCAAGGATCCCTGTGAGGTGCCCCCCTGGACACCAACCACCTCCAATCACCATAAAAAGCTGTCTGTAGCTGGTGGCATACACAGCTGCAGAGAAGATGGAAAAACAGACATATTATGTGTGTAGGAGACTTTTCTCACCAACACTTCTTTGTCTTGAGCTCTGTGTGTCACACAGCAACACCCCAGCGCTCCAGGACAGCACAGATATCTCTGTGTGAGGAATGGGAGACAGGAATCATCCCTGAGCCCCAAAGAAGGTTGGGACATCTCCAGTGCCCAACATCTTCCCACCATCACCTTCACCAGAGCGTTTTCTGGAGATGCCTTGTTCTAGAAGGTAGTTAAAACCTCCAACCTGTCAGGGCAGACATGTAGGTCTGCTTTTGGCTCGGTATGCAATAGGGAGCCCATACACCACAAAAGTATGTGAACAGCAGTTTGGCATTTGAAAAGACCAGACTCAGTTTGACAATGCTTATCCACAATTAAGTTCCAACTGATCTTGTCAGACTCCTCTGTCTTCAGTCTACTTACATCTCTAAAGAATTAAAGGGACATTGAAAACACGAATTCATGACTCATGTTTAATTGTCAGCTGTCTTTCCTAAGTACTGCGCTAATTAGAAATCAGAAACACATTTTTGAGCTCAGAAAGACACAAAAAAAATTGGCATTAACTGACAAGGGAAGCCTGTGGGAGTGTTTTAAGTCCAACAGGATGCTGCCTTCTGAGTTATTCTTTAGCCAAACTAGTCATTGGGCTTAATACAGGGTTAAGAGCCCAGAGTCTCTGGCAGCCCAAAAGAGAGATCAGATGCTCTTGCCACCCCTCCTGAAGGACAATTTTTTTTTCATTACTACCAAAGCTCAGAAAGCATTTCCCATATTCACTACAGCACATTACAAGCTATTTCCTTTTTTCTTCATCATGACAAGTGCATCCTTCATGGTGAAAAAGTGACTATCACCACAAACATCTTTCTGCCATCTGGAGTTTGCCAGGGAACCTCTGGCAAAGGACAAATACAAACATGGCCTGAATCACTATTCAGATTTAACCACAACTCTCAACGCTACTGCCATGACTGCAGGTACAGTTTCCCAAAGCAAAATACATGGGCAGAATTCAGAATTAGAGAACATGCTAGATAGACCTTACAAGTATAATTCACAATACAACACTGCTAGGAAAATATATAAACTGAAAAAAAAAAATCATTTATGCCAATTGTTCACTCCTGACATGTATTTATTTCTCTTCAGGTACCAGTCTTTTGACAGCTGGGAACAGTCATATAATTGCAAGTTATTTCCTCTCAATATATAGCTTCCACAATGGGAGCAAGAGACAATTGTGGAGTGTCAGAGTTGACAAGCCTAAGTAGTTTCCCTTGAGATGCCTAAATATCTTTTTACAGCACTGCCAATTATTCAACCATGCAAGCAGATACTATTAAGATACTTAAAATGAATAATTTTCCACTAGACTCAAACACATTATAAACCTCACCATAAATCTCAATCTCTAGTCAAGATAAACTTATTAATAATATTAATAAATACTTTTATTTCATAAAGGCTTCTGAAATATGGTTATACACTTAAGGTTTATAAAAATACAATGTGATTTTTAGATATTTTTATATAGTTCAAACAAAAGACTTCTCAAACAAATTCTGTAAAAAATTATAGCTGGCATTTCAAGTCATCTGTAAACTACATTTATTGCATGTTTAAGAAGCTAGGTGGTATCACAGTTTTTTGGAAGCAGTTCATTGCTACTACTTCTTGTTGCAATTCCACATGAACTCCTCCTCATCACTACAACATGAAAACAATCATCAGTTTAACAGCTGTCATCTTGACACAACCCACAAAAACTTAAGATAAAATTCATACTTGTGGGCATACACACAAACAAGCTTTCAAGCCACTTTCCAAGTGCTATGTTCCTTCCCTTTCTAAAGTGCAGAGGAGAATTTGGATGGATAAACAGTACAAGCAATGACGCCTGAAACACCTCCTCTGGCCCATTAGTCAATTCCATTAGCTAAATGACTAGGAAAAAAAACCCCTTCTTCTCCATGACCTACCACCTCAACAGGTGCTGACACCACAAGAAAATCTGCAACTCTCCTCAGCTAACAACCAATGTTTTAGCAAATAAAAGCACGATCAGATGCCCAGTCCTGACAGTTCTTCACAGCAGCTCTGCAACATTTGCAAAATTGACTCTTAATTTGGACGTTTTCATTTCACTCTCAGCATCTATTATTTAGACATGCAGGGCACTGCAGAAATTGAGACGACAAGCTGTACCAGAAGCTTACAAACCTGAGAAAACTGCCAGAGTGAGAAAAGGCAAACAGATACCGAGGGGGAGCTATTGGACCAACTCAAACTGAAGTAATTTGTGCTAGGAGAAATGCCTCCATTGCTGGTTCTCCCGAGGAGGTGGGATTTTTAAAGATACACTGAACTGACACCAGTTCACATTCAGTTTTCAATCAAAGGACGAAGCTTTCTCTAGTGCAAGTTTAAAGTAAAGCCCAATCTTAAAAGAATGCAGGTGTGAGCAAATTTAAACATCTAAGACACCAGGGACTCCCATATGGGCTGGGGAATTGTGGCTGGCTTCAGAATTTGTCATTAAAATACACTTTACAACATGAATTTCCTTCTAGTTAGATTGCTAGCAATACAAAGGGACAAACCACACCTCGATGTCAGAAAAACGAAACAGAGTCAAATGTAACACCAAACTCCATTAAACACATGGTCACCAAAGCCACAGATTTTGAGGCACACAAGAGCCTGTATCCAGCTATCCTTCAGCCCAAGCTGCACTTTGCCACAACCTGACCCACACTCAGCACTGGGTGGAATGCAGCAAGGTTCCACACCCCATCGATGGCCCCACACCTTCAGGCACCAGGGCTGCAACCTCTCTCCCCCAAAACCCACAGAGGAAGGACCCAGCTGTCCCATCATGTGACAGTATCTCATCTCCTGTTGAGAAGGCAGTTTTGGGGTGGAATCCCATTTCACCTAGTCACTGATATCTGGCAGATGTTCCCAGACAGAAGAGGGACAAGACTTCACTGCCTGCAGCACGGACTGGGTGCAGCCCTGCTCCTGCCAGGCAGCACCACTCTGCCCTGCTGGCACCCACTCCCTTGGGAAAACTGGCTCTGGACTTGAGGATCCAAGCAGCACCTCTAAGGACTTGAAACACCACCTGAACAAAAATGCCAGGGCTTTCTCTGCACATCATGAACGCTCACTAGTCTGGCCTTTCCAAAATTCACATTAACCCTATCAGCCGCTCTAACTTTTCTCATATTTTCCTTCCTTCACAACAATCACCCACGCAACCTTTAATAAGACCCAGTCACTCTGACAGAAAGGGGTGAAATAAAAGGGTAAGTCACAGTCGATATGTTTCATCAGCAAATTGTCACAGTGTCTTTTACAGCTTGCCAAGATACAGGGTTGTCAGCTATGTTACTGAACTGCCAAACAGGCTTTGTGGCTACCCAAACGTCGGAGAGCTTTGATTTAACAAAAAGCACACTTGCCTGGCCTTAACATCGGTACAAGAGAAGTTAAACTCAGCTTGATCTTACGTGCAACTCGGGGACGATGCAGTCACAAGAAAGTCCCTATCATTACTGATGATGGGCTTGTAATTGCGCCTGGATCAGTTTTTGCACGTAAATGCGTACCAAACTATCGGCTCCCACAACATCGTTTCAGAAAAATTAAGACTGTTTTCAAACACTGCAGGATGTCTTTAAAAGTTGGTGAGTCGAGTTGGCTTTTTGATGTTTTGTTTTGTTTTTTGAGATTCGCGAAGAGCAGCCAGAGTTAAAGGACTTTCATCTACTAAGCATCAAAGCCCAAGATCTTCCCCTTGTCCCATCCCCCTACCCCCCCAAAAAAATTCTCCACACTCTTTTGAAGTGCCGGCTCACAAGTTAGTGACGGTCCATTTAAACAAAGCGCCGGTGAGCACTGCTCCCACATGTGGCCCATTCCCCCCCTCCCTCCTCTCCGCTGCCCAGGTGCTTCCCCCCGCACCGGGGGCCGGGACCGGCTCCGCTGCTCCGGGAGCGGGCGGGATGCGCCCGACTCGCTCCTCCGTGCCCCGCTGGGCACAACCCCGCCTTTAACTCAGAGCAGAGGGAATCGACAACTCTTGGAGACACGCTCTCACGGACCGGGACCGGCGTGGCTGACCCTCCGCTCCCCGCTCCCGACAGACCCGGGAAAGCTCCCCCGGGGCCGGGAGAACCGCGGCAGCAACACCGCCGCCCAAGCGCCCACCTCCAGCCCCGTCCCGTCCCATTCCCCGCCGCTCACCTCCGCGTCCCGGCGAGGAGGTGTGGGCAGGGTGGCGGGGCCTCCCGTGACCCCGCGAAGCTCCAGCCCCCCAGTCCCTCCCTGCCCGCCCCCGCCGCGCTGCGAGCCCGCTTCGGAGCGCTCCGGCCGCGCTTTGTACCCGGCGGCGGCGGCACTGCGGCTGCGCGCTGCCCAAAACCAGCGCGGCGCCTCCGGCCGTGCCCCGGGACACCCTCCCTCCCTCCCGTCCAGCCCTCCTGCCCCGCCCGGGACACCCTCCCTCCC
>VZUI01051135.1:0-38987 GCA_013401135.1 Cettia cetti | reverse complement strand
ATTCATTGGTTAATGAATATAATGCATTCTATTGGGGGTGCTGTTGCTGCTGCTGCTTCTGCTTGGGACATGGGGATGCTATGCTTGAAAGCCTTTTGCATGATGGCACAAACTGTAATGCTCTACCTTCCTGAGACTGATCTTGAAGCATGGATAGCAAGGACAAAATACCTTTCAACTGATTTAGTTAAAAGGGGATGTTTATTTCAGGACTGGGCTCATGTGGGATCGCCCTCAAAGGTGTGAGCAACCCTCTGCAGCTTTAGCACTCTATTTATTCACAGAAGTCATGCATACTCCAAAAAGCCTATACATATTGATCATCTGTCTCCACCCATTCCCTGCTTGGTATTAAAACTAGCTGCATACTCATTGTGGCTGCATAGTCCTTCTCCTTTTTTGGGTCGCTGGTCATTAAAATGAGTTGGAGGGTCACGGGAGGAAGTAAGCAATGTCACCCTCACTTACAAAACTTTTCACCTTTGTCCCATTGCTATGACTACTTGACCTGCTGATCTCTTCATTCTAGTCTTTATTAGTTTCAGTATCAAAATTTATGATGCATGGATCTCTCTTGGCTGGCTCTGAGTGTTATCCAATGCATAGATTTTGCTTAAATGTTTCCATATGTGCATTGGCCCCATTTTGGCTGGCTCTGAATGTTATCATATGTAAACCATTAATCTTGATCAACTTCTAATTCTTCTACTACATTTCTAACTCCTAGCTTCTAAGCCCATAGTTTGTTCCCTAAGCATCTATTTCTTTAAGCTTAACAGAATACCATGGTTCAATCTAGCCATGTAATAAACTTCTTTACAGCTAGCAGAAGCCTTTCTTGTTCTTTGGTTGGCCCGCTCAAACTTGGAGCAGGCTCACAAATTTGGGAGTAAACACAAGTAGGCTGGTTATCAATCATTCTTTAGATGTAGCCCCTGTGTCCCAGGTAAGTCCTATGAGTTTGTCCTCCATCTGAGGCCCAGAAGAACTCACTAGTTAAGAGTCCTGGACCACTCAGAGCAAATTAACATCAGCAGGCACAGTGCCCAGCGCCACATGGTCCCAGCTATTTTCTGCTAGGCTCATTCTGTCTTCCTGTCTCCTCTGCCAGGATGCAGCCACAGTTACCACCAAACCCCTTGTGTCAAGGTAGTTAAAAACCACCCTAAGCCTGCGATACAAGGTCCTGACCCAAGGAATCTTGAAAGCCTGTTTAGCCCCCGGTATTCCAATCAGGCAGTCCACAGAGCTCCAACAGTTGTTTTACTGGCTTAGGCCAACAAGCTTCCATGCTGAACCTTTTCCCATCAGGGCCTGAACGAGGGCCCTAATGCCCCTCCCATCACTTCATCAACTGAAAACCCCCCAGCCCTTGGTTACCCAGACTTATCAGACATACAGTTAGCACCCCACACAAAACCTGATTACCCTTCTCAGGTGCCATGGAGGGCGCACCTTACAGAGACTTCCCATTCGGAGGTAGATGCCACCATCAATGGCATCATCACCTGTGTGCCCTCATGGGCAGTCAAAATTCTGCCTTCAGTAGATCACAATGGAGGGGACCACTTCTCTCACATTCTGCAGTAGTCCACAGGCCCCAGGAGCCCCTTCAGCCCCTCCCAAGGTCAGTCAAGTGCAACTTCCCTGACAGCCAGCCAGCCTGCGGATCTGTTTTTGCAAGGTTCTAACCTCCACTGTGGAGTAACTCCTACACAATTCTAGTCAGGTCTGCACAGCAGCAGTTTATCACTGCATGTAGCTGCAGAGCTATGCACCACAAAGAGCAGCCAAGTAACAGCCTCTGCTGAGTTGAACCTTGCCCAGCTGGGGCAGTGACAGAGTTTATATTTATATACCTCTACATTACATGCCTTGTTTTTCACAGGACTACAGGTACATGTCAGATAAGTAAGATGCAGCAAGCTACCAGAAAGAATGGTAACACAGAGATTACTTCAGATAAGCTCCAGACAGCACATCCTTTTACAAGTATTTCCCACTAATAATTTGGCCACTTTTACTCAGTGAGGCCATTAGGCAATGCTGCAGATATTTCTAACTAGAAAGGCCTATAAAGGTCCATGAGGCATTAACATTTTTACTTCCACAGACAGAACCACTCATACACCAGATCTTCCACGATGCTCCAGGGAAGGTACAATCCCCTGGTACTTCTGAATCAAACTCCCTCTACTTCGGGAACTGTAAGAAGTACCTCCCCTACCTCCAGTGACATATGCTGTTAATAGCTTGTGATCCTGCAAGCCCCAAAATTCATCATGTCTCTTCTCAGAAACTGAAAAACCAGTGAGTATTCACTTGCACCCACTTCTTTTAACAGCCCCAGCAGTCAGCTCACAAGTCCAGTGGGTCCTGGCATCTGACCAGGGCTACTGGAGCAGGACATTCTGCCTCCATGGGAGTAAAGCAGCTTGAACAATACCTTGATTGTAAAAGTTATCACTGATGGATGGACAAGGGGGATCATGATGCACTTGGTATAGAACAATGCTGAGACTAGCCTGATTCAATAATTCCAAAGCTGAACATTCTGAGGATATGAGGAACAATGTTTCCTGGCAGAAACTGGCACAGGTGAGGATGTAACCAAGTTCCTGATAAAGCCAACCAAGAACTGACAGTACTGATAATTTACCTGACACAGCGAGCGAAAGGCTACTGAGCTGGAACAGTTGGCCCAGAAACATCTGACTGACAGTTGATCACTATAAAAACCCAGTCCCAATTTTTAACAGCAGGGACTTGTTATGAATACATAGCTAAAGGCCTGGCATGGGGTGCTCCAACAGTCTATTAACTGTAAGTCCAGTTGCATTCAGAAGAACCACCCACAAAGTAGGTTCACAAATACTATGGTTTATTAAATGCAATGTACATGGCCCTTTTGGAGTGCCAGCAGTATCTGCATAAACTGCAGAGCAGCTAAATATAACCCTACCAATACCATGGCAATCACAAGCTCACCTTCTCATGTCAAAACACTGAGCATAGCCAAGGACACAAGTCTGACCAAAAGGTGCATCATCTGCAGAGGGTGAAGAAAATGTGTCCCTACAATTTTCGTATCACATTCTCATCCCTCAGCTAAACACAAAATCAGGGTCCTTTTACACCTTATTAGCCATTATTGTGCAAAGTGCTGTGAATGGTCAAATTTTCTGTTCTAAGTGGTTGTGTCGTATGCAGTATTTCTTGGTAGAAGGTATACCTGGTAGTAGTTGTACAAAACATTTCCTGGTATTGAGACTGCACTGCTCCTTTCCCACTTTACATTCCCGCCTGATGCCATGGCAACAAAAACCTCCATCAGGTTTCCATGTCTGCTCTGATCACTGATGATCTGATGTGTGGGCCCCATCTCATACTGAGTTTTGCTATTTTCTTCACTGTTTTATGCTTTCAACACTCTTAACATACCTCCTTCTATAAGTGTACATGGAGATTTCCCTCCTTTAGGTTTGGAGACTTCCAAGGTTGTTTCCTGAGGCTGAGTTAAAGAGATATGCCCAGAGAACTTGGTATGACTGAGCAACATCAATCTCTACTTGATTATTTTGCCAGCTTTAAAATTGTCACTGTAATTATAGTTAACTACCTATACTGTGTAATACCTACTTCTGATTAAGGTCCATTAGTCTAATTAGTGTTATGACCAGTATTATCATCAGTATTAACAGCATAAAAATAAATAATTCTTTCATATTGTTTTGCCTTCCTTTATTATGTCGGATGAAGTTGTATAAAAATTCAACTACACATGTGGAATTCTTTAAACATAAACCTTTAACTAAATCTGGAGCTAGAACTGGATCCCTCCACATCCAGACTTCTCTCTGAGGAGTGTAGAAAGCAACAGGATCCTTTCTACACCCTGTGACTTAACAGGCGGGTACAAGTGATAAAACTTGTGTGAAGCTACCACTATGCCTGTGACAGCTACCTAGGCATAAATTTTCCCCCCTCTCTGCCTCATACTGAAGTCGAAAAAACTGCCAAAACAATCAATGCCATTTACCTCTCTTATCTATGCAGTCAGTTTGCACGTTAAAGGCATTCCTCCAGTGTTCCCATCACTAGGTCTACCAAGCTCACTTTGCTTGGCAGGCCTAGTGATTGGACACTGGAGGCCTAGTGATTGGACACTCATTTACCTCCAGGCTATGGCTATAGTCCTGCCATTGATGCTAAGGTAGCTCAAGCAATATTAGCTGAAATTTTGCCCATTCCTGATGTTTCTCATCACCAGCATCTTGCTGACTTTTCTGGCATATATAGACAGGAATCTTAAACAAGATATGATTCCAAATTTCAGCCCTCAAAGAGCACCAGGAACTTCTTATCTCCCTGGTAAAAACCAGGGTCCTGCCCAGAATGTGAAGTGTTGGGGTAATTTTTAAAGCAATCTATTTGCATGCCAGTATGAAAGGTATTTCTGAAACTGTCTTTCAGTCTGTTTTCTTTACTCAATCTAGTCCCTCCTCCAAATGCAAATATTGAGTCTCCTAGGTTCTAAACTTTTGTCATGAAAGGCCCAGGTTTTAGTCAGCTGGGCTACTCTCTCTATTCCTTGCTCTGCACACATTGCACCTGGGACTGGAATATGAGCCACAAACACTTCCAACCCTTCTCCTAAAAGAATTCAACAATATCAGTATCCCTTTGTGCAATGGTAATAATAAGCATTAATTATAATTACTAAGCTAAGCAACTCATCAAATTACTGTATCCTTACCACTTATGTGCAATACAACGCACACTGATGACAGAGGCAAGAGGTAACTGTACTACCACTCTTTGAGTGAATAAAGTGGATTGACTGTAGTCATAGGGATGAGCTCAACTCCTTGACCAAATTATTGACAGTTTGGCTCAGGCTCTCAAAGAATTAAGGCCTAGACCATGACCAGGTCACGGACTTTTCTTGTTCCAACGTATTCTTTGAAAACCCACACAGGAACAGGGTGACACAAAGAGCTTTGATGCATAAGAGCTGAGAACACCACTCAAGCAAATAAAACATTAAAGCAGGTAGTTCTTCGAGGACTAACTCGTAAGGAACAAATGAAGTTATGGGTGCAAGGAAGTTTATGCCTACTTTTCCATGGCATTTAATTTGACTATGAGCCAACCACTTTATTGCAGAAATATGAAAGCCCAGGTGAGCCTTTTTTTGATCTCTCCCAGCAGCACAGTTGTAAACTCTCCTTGAGTTGGGTAACCTCCAAGTTTCTCCCTGAGGCTGAAAGATCCTTTACCAACTGCAGATCTCTGGTGATTTGTATCATGCATAACTTTGTATCATAGGGCATTAAGATAATGTATTAATACTTTTGAATTATTACTGTTATTGTACCTGTACAGTAAGATTAAACCTTTCCAGGGCACTTTCTTAAGCCTCATTTTTATATCATTTTACTTCAATAAAACCACTTTTCCAGCTACTTGTGCCAGTGGTTCCCCAAGTGGTCTAAATCTCCTCTGCAACAAGTGTAACTGAGGCACTCAAAATAGCTCTAGAATATTCTTATTCATTGCTAAAAGTGTTCTTTAATAGAGTCAAAACTCTATAAACATACGCATTTCAATGTCAGGTACTGTGATCACAGCAATTTCATACCTCTGCAGAACAGCAAACAGAAGATTCTAAGAATTGAAAGGACAAAAGTTCAGCTGCAGGTCAGCAAAACTCTGCTCTCCTGTTTCTGCTTCCGGACTTGTAGCAGCATGTCTCATTTAACCTAAAGTATTTAAATCTAATTCAGCACGTCTGACTTATGGTGTTATAGAAAAACAGCCTGAATAAACTAAAGGTACCCAAAGAAGAGAGTACATAAACATCCATAATTCTCATTTTCCTCTCCTTATTACTGTATTTTAGATGCCACAACAGCACCAGCACAGGAGTTTTCTTGCTCCAAAATTCTTAGCAGTTACATAGAAGATAATTTGTTGGAAATTACCTTAGTCTCAGACTGCCAATCAATCATAGAATATTTACACTAAACTTAAGCATATGAAGACTAGTAGCCACTTCTCTTTGCAGATTCCCATTCCACCATTTCCAACAGTGTATTTCCCCCTTTTACCTGTCGACTTCTGACAAATCCTGATGGAGATCCACCCAATAATCTTTAAAGAGCTGTTGATGTCATCACAAAGTCTCTCTTGATGGTTTTTGAGTGATCTTGGGAATTCGGAGAAGTCCCAGCTGACTGGAAGCTGCCAAACGTTGTCCCAGTTTTCAAGAAGGGCAAGAAGGAGGACCCTGGAAAGTAGAGGCCTATCAGTATCACTTCAGTGCCTGGTAAAATCATGGAAAACAAGACTTTTCTGGAAAGTATTGAAAAGCACTTGGAGGACAACAGTCATCAGTCACAGCCAGCATGAAGGGAAAGCAAGCCTGTCACACCTGATTGCTTTCTACAGCAGGGTAACCCACCTAGTTGATCTAGGAAAGTCAGTACATGAATCCTTTTGGACTTCAGTAAAATATTCACAGGATGGCTATGTTTTACTCCTGCAGCCTTCATGTTGCATAAGGCTCTCCTTCCCAGCCTTCTCTTCTGTTTTTAGCATTGTCTCCTCCCAACACCAGTACTCTTAATGCCATTTTATTCATCATTATCCAACACTGAATAAACAGTATTTCTCAGCTTGTTAGTGGTTGTTTTTTTTTCTTTAGGGATGAAGTGAATACACTTCACTCTCAAAGTTTTTGAAAGTTGAGGTGCGCAGGTGGAGCTTTCTCTGGCCTACGGCATGCCTTTTGGCTCTACTGACAACAGCAGCAACTCGAGAAGCTGCATTTCCAAATCAAAAACTATTTCAGAGTAAATTTTGCAACACCTGTCTGCAGCCACAACGCTGCGCCCAGAGAAGCAGAGCAGCCCAGCTCCATGTGTGTGGCAGGACATCCCTCTCTACCACAGATGCCTGCTGCATATGGAAGAGATAACCCAGGCAAGGTCAAAGGCCAGGCAGGGGGGTTATCTCTGGTGCCAGAAGGGCTGAGACACCCAACAAAGAATCAACATCTTGGCCTGGAGAGCCGTGGGAAGAGATAAAAAAACTAAATATCACGGACCAAAAGACACTGCTCTTTACAACTATAAAAGCCACACAAATTATTACAGGGATAGAAGCTTCTTGCACACTCCCTGGAAATGTGTAGAGCAGCTTCTCCAGCAAAGTTTGGACACATCTTTGTAGATGCTTTTCCGAAAACTGAGAGGAAAGATTTGATGTATACCCCATCAGCAACTGGATGGATACATTGAATCCTAATCTGTACTATTTCTTTGCTAGCCCTAATATAGGAACATCAATCACACTGTATTGTTTATCTACTAGTAGCGTCTCTTTGTTTATCCTATGTGATAAGAAGTCTAGTGTAAGTCTTACATCTGCTTTCCTTGTTCTATTCAATAAACCATTCATTTTGTATTAGACCTAATCAGCCATTATTAAGAACTTGGGGAACGAAAGTGAGTTTTGGGGTGTTGGCCACCTCAATTAAGTTACTGTCTACTGTCAAAGGTCTGGGCAGATGCAGGGACTGGTTTAAACTCCCCTCTTTATTTTTAACAGCTTGATGATCCCAGGCCACCAGCAGTGCCTAGCTGAGGCAAGAAGGCACCAAGTCATACTGGCCCAGAGGCTTTGCCTTGCTATCTTCTGCCAAGGAAAAGGCAAAGTCCCTCCACGAGTTCTAGCCCCTGACCAAGTACCAGTCACTGGAGTTGCCACCACTAGAGAGATAAAGGGAGAGGAGAGGGGCTGCCGCCATTTTCCCTTTGTCTCCCCCATGGCAGGCATCATCTTGGGAAGCAAGCACTCTGCCATTTTGAGTTTTTCTTTGCTCCCTAGGAGTCTGGGAGATTTCAGCAACTTTCTAAAAAACTGGTGCTCTTACTCTTATTTTTTGCCTATTGTTATTTCAGGGTTTTTTTAGTAAACTGTTATTTTTCCACTTATATCTCCTCTACTTGTTTCTCCTTATTGGCGGAAAGGGATTGGTTAAAACTAAGGGGAGGTAACTCATTTTAGAGTGTTCCCCTTAAATTGTGTCAAGCAGGATCTGCCTTTCCTAAGCTCATGCTAGCTCGGTCTGATTCCTTGGTTGTCCTATAGGTGACATATGATGTCATTCAAGATGATCCGCTCCATGACCTTCCTCTGTACAAAAGGCTACAACCACTATTACAGTACACTATTTATTAAATTGGTATTTTCAAAACTAGCTTAATAATTGTCAAGAAGAGACTGGTTTTGGTCACCCATACTCATGACCATGGGCAAATCTCTCATTCAGCCCCAAGGAGTTACCATGAAAAGCATCCCCACTTAAAGGAAAAATCTCCATGCATACTCCTAGAAAGGGTGTGCTAGAAATCCCTGCTATAAAAAAGAGAGCTTGGGCTTCTACAGGATAACGTGATTGACTGTCAATCCTACATTGCTAGGCTAACTCAGCAGAACATAATTAATTTAAAACACATGATTAGCGCTACCACTCATTGGTTCCTTTTATCAGGAAACATCTGTCTCCCTCATCCGTGCCAGTTCTCATCAGGAAACACCAGGTTTTTCACATCCTCATATTGTTTAATTTTGGGTGTTTCAGTCAGGCTGACCTCAGCATTCTTCAACACCAAAACCAACATGACCACCTCCATCGCTGGTGATTTTTGCAAGCAGGGTGAAGTTCAAACTGTTTCACCTCAACTTATACAGAAAGAACATCCTGCTATGCTCACAGGTTTCCAATTTTATGTCAAAAAAAATTTTGAAATTTGGTTTCAATAAGGATGTTTGATGCAGGACTACAGCTGCAGATTTCTATTTATCATACTTCATGATGACAACAGCGAAATGTTGAAGTACTAAGGCCTGAACAACAGACCCTGGGCCAAAGTTGACCTCTAGATGAACCTTCCAACCAAACGTTGTATTTTTCTGCTCACTGGCAAAACATGGTTTTAGAATCCAGGCAAGGCCAAATCCAGCCTTGGTTGGGTCTATAGAATCAAAGACAACTTCCTTGGTTCCTCCTTGAGCCCTGGCTCCCAGGCTTTGGAAAAAACCCAGTAGGGGAAAGAAACCAGATGTTCCCACACTAGAAGTTATGGTAGCTTGTTTATTCAACAGAATAAAAACTGGACCCTCTCACAGCTAAGTCAGAAGTCTCATTTCCTGTGGGTGGAAACACTTGCAGGATTTCCCAATTACCAGGAGTGGTTCTCCAGTCCTTTGCTGTGACAGTGGCTTCCCCTAGCTAATGTTTATCCTATCTTATCCTTTTGTAATTCTTTGCAGTTTCATATTACATTAAATTACATTTATTCATAAGTTGGTGTCTGTGTCTTTTCTGACCCTGCCTGCCCATCAGCAAAACAAATATAGAAAAACAACAAAACAAGTGTCAATCTCTGAATGTGCCTTAAATCTTGGTGGGAACCTGCAGGTGAAATAAGCATCTGTACAACTAACTTATATGATTGAGCAGAAGCTAAATTTATTGTTTACATTAAACTACAGTCATAGATTCTAAGCTGTTCGTTGCATCGTTTCACCTTGTCTACGAGGCAGGCATGCACCCCTTAGGCAATTTGACTGGCTACACTTTACAGCCTTCATGGCCTCCTTTATCTTGTTTTTGTTGTCTTGTTATTCTTGTTTCTCAGACTCTTTTTCTTATTTTTAGCCCTGTTTTTCTCAGTAACTTTGATAAATTCCTGAGGGTTCTAATAACAAAACTGCAGGTGGTTTGATAAGATTACTTTCAAACAGTTCAGCTGGTGGATCAGAATGGCCTGTTATACAGATACATTACTACAGGAACCCAGAAATTCTGCAGTTGAGAAATAACAGTTATGTAATTCCATTTTAAGACTTACTCAGGGGATAGTACAAAAATCAAAAATCAAGAAAAAGGCATTCCATGGCATCTGGCAATGGTCTCAATCCACTGTCCTAAAGCTAATAATTGCACCCAGCAACACTGTCACAAGTGTCATGGGAACTGTGGTCATAGTCAACGGGTCAAGAATAAAGAAGTCATTCTTCTCACTACAGATGAGCTAATGCAAATAAACACCATTCCACATACCAACAACTGGAAGCATTATATACAGAAAAATCAGAATTTCTCATAAGTAGCATTGAAACTGAGCTCCAAGAGTTTATTCTGAAAGATAAAAGTGATTCTTCTGCAAGCACTGTGGAGACCAGGCACTTGGAGGAGCCATGCATCACTAGAATTTTAACATTCTAGTTCTCTGTGGTACCAAAGAACACACCTACACCAGCAAAAGCAATGTCATTGTTCAGAACAAAATGAAATCTTCAAGATTGTATTTGATTGCTTGATTGTATCAACCAAGCATTTACTGCTTACACTCCTCAGAGAAAAAAAAATGTTCCCTTTTGAGTAATAGCTGTAAGCCTGAAAAAACAATTTTCAACAGAAAAAAATTTCAGGGAAAAGGCATTAATAACAGACTGGATTCATCAGACAAATTGACATCACCAAATATTCCATTCAGAATCCTACAGATGGAAGCTTTTCTAATGGTAGCATCAGACTCCTTCAAACAGGAATATCCTTGCCTCTGCAGAAAAGTTCATGTATTTTACTGAAACACATAGCTGTAAGTATTATCTGCAGCTCATGCTTTTCCAGTTTTAAGTATTACTATGATGGAAGAAGGTCAGTTAAAAGATAAAGCAGAGTCCAAAGCTGTCTTTTCTTGGATGGAACAACATTTTTTAGAAAATACCTACACCCCTACACTTCAACTGCAAATTTCTATTTCCACCACACTGTTCTGCCAGTGGACATGGTCAGCACAAAAGACACAAACACCAACTTTAAGGAATAAGTGTAATTTACTATAGTTTAAAGCAGCAAAGAATTACAAAACTATAAGCTAAGCCATGCATATATTCACTGCTACAGAAGATTGCCTATAGTAATTAGAAAAGGTACATCATCTAATATTTTATTATCATCCAGATCTGCATTTCAGCTGGGGAGCTCCAACTAAGGACTGGAGTTCCACTCCTGGTAACTGGGGAATTCTTCAGGTAAATCCACTTACAGGTGAGGTCTCCATCTTCGCTGTGAGAGGGTCCAGCTTCTAAGTCGTTGAATAAACAAACTTCCATACCTTCTAGTGCAGGAACATCTGGTTTCATCCCTCTCTTGGTTTCCACCCAAAGCCTGGCCAGGGCTCAAGGAGGAACCAAGGGATTTGGCTTTGACCATGTACCTCCAAACAAGGCCAGGTATCTAATTTCATGGCCCTGACTAGCCTCTAAACACAGGGAGAAATATATTTTTATCACACTACATGTTTCACTAAAGATCATACATCTTTCACTAATAAGTGGATACAAATATCATATGTTTGGTTGGAAGGTTCATTGAAAGTCAGCTCAGGGCCTATTGTTCAGGCCTCAGAACTTCACACACTTCACAGAAATAAGTGAAATGCAGAGAAACCATGAACATGCTTCAACCTCTGAGGAATTTTCAAATTCCTTTCAAGTTTCAATGCACATTTAAAGAACTGTCTTCCATTCCTAGTAGTTGCAGACATCCCCTTTTAGAAGTATTGTTCCCTAATCATCCAACACCTACTGACCACTCATTGGAGAGAAGATTGCAATCTGTGTACACGATACTGAAGTGCAAATTAAGAAGTTAACTCAATTTTGGTCATTGAAATCTTTCACAAGCACATACTAGAAGAGCTCTTTGGCATAGCTGCATTTTATGGAGACCATTTACATCAAGCATGAAGGCATAGCACTACCTTCAAGATCACCTGTACCAACCAGAGTCTCCTACGTCCTGATTACCAGTAATATATCAAAAGATCCCCATGGCAGATTTTTAATTCCTGTTTCCTGTGATGCACCAGCCTCCTTTCATTGGTGCCCACTAGCAGTTTAAAAAGGCAAAGATTAGCATTACCTAATGCTAAAAAACACAAAGGCTGTTTTCACCATTTTTCCTTGCTTTTCTTTTTTCTTTCCTTTTAAGTCACCAGCAGGCTCTAAGGTTTTTCACAAGCTCTCATAGCTATGCTTAGCAAAGCAGAAGCTCCTCTAGAAATTAAGATAATTGAATTGCACCTTCTTGCCTTTCTGTTCCCTGTTTTACTCCTCTTGCTGTCTTCATCCATACCTTTTAAATTATGGGGTGGGGAGTACTGCTCTCCCTCTGACAACTGTTAGTCTTCAACACAAAGAAAAAAAGGCTTAACATCAAACTAACAGGTTAATTATTACAAGTAAGACCACAAATGCTATCACAGAGTTTCACATCTCCAACCCACTGATATGTCACTCCTGGCTGCAGCAAATGAAACTGAACAATAAAAAAGGTGAATAAAACAGTAGGGAAAGGCTGATTTGTGCAAATTTTAGAAATACATTAAAATATTCTCCTACCAGAACACCTCAGCCTGCAGAAAACAATCCAAGTCTGCTGACTTTTGGCTTCTAAAGAGCCCCTGTTTGAGGGACAGCCTCCTGCAAATCAGAGTATTTTACTGATTTACAACTATTTTTTTTTTTTAAAGATTAGTAGGAAGGGGAAAGCAAAAAAGCATCTGTGTTTTAAGCAGAAATCAGAACTATAACAACAAAAATAAAATTTCTAAAAATCTGGCAGTCCAATGAACCGGAGAAAGTTTTAGCTTTTATTTAGAAGGAAGCCAAAACACCCCATAACAGACTTGATATAAAGCATACTGTAATGGGGGTTTTTATCTTCTGTCAAAACATCAGACAATATATTGTTTCCAGGGGGAAAAAATACTGTTTAAGCTTAAACTACAAAGAGGGCAGGATTCTTGTACTCACTGCAGTGAGCCACACAAACACTGAATGGCTCCTGGTAAACATCTTGGGAACTACTGTAATAAGTTTTCCAAGACTCTGCACCTTGAGACTCAGGGGAACTTCTATACTGGCACAGGCATCAAGAGTAAGTTATTTACTTTTGCAGACAGTAATATAAAAGCAATCATTATCGCAAGCCCGTTTTCTCTGCCAGGAATATCTATCTAAATGTTTTGGGACAGTTCAAGGGAACAGGGTGGTAAGAGACCAGTTAGAGTTGTTGATGTTTGTAGCAAGTTTTATTCCCATCATTCTCAGATGAATATTTTCTCCTGAGAAAATATTCACCAGGAGTCACAACAAGCTGGGTTTGTTTTATTCTATTCTTAAGTCCTCCCAGGAGGCTAGTTAAGAGCAGGGAAATGCCCAAAGTTACCACGGAGCTCCTAGAAAGAATTGAGTCAGCCTCCCAACAACTTCTAGGAAAACAACCACCAGCATTCCTATGGGCTTCTGAAACACTTCCAGTGCTCCAGTGGAAAATCTGCTCATGTTCTACCTGATGCCTCTGGTTTCATTGATGCCACGGACATACAAAGCACATCTCCCAAAGAACAGGAAGAAAGCTGCTATGCGTTGATGGGGTACTTGCACCTTTTTCTCACATTTCCATCTGCCTCTACAGATGGAATAAGCGAGTTAATTCTATCAGCTACAGTACTCAAAACAACGCAAAGCAAAAAAGCGACCCCTTTAAATCCGTTTTGTTGGGGTTTTTTCTTTAATAGTATAAACAGTTTCATCAGTTCAACCACAATTCACGACTGCAGGTGTCCCTCTCACACAAAGCAAAGCACCAGCTCCTTACAACACATCTTGTGATGCCTATCTGAGAGGCTGAAGCAAAAACATCACTAACGCTAGACTTTCATCGCAGAATTTAAACATAGGACACTCGGTCTTCAACACCGACAGTGATTACTTTATCTTGTCAGATTTGTTCTGGGGCGGGAGGGGGATTTTCTCGCTTTTTTTTGGCTTTTTTCTTTTAGTATCTTTCAGCCGCATCTCCCTGCATTGTCATACCCTACGGAGAAATACAGCAAACAAACCTCTGCGTCCTTAAGGTGATCGGGGCGGGGGATGTTTCCGGAGCCTGCGCATCGCACTGTCCTTGTTTAGGCACTCGCAGGACACTTACTAATTGATGTTAATTAGTTCTGCGAGACGAGCAGCGGACTATCTGCGGGTCCCGCGCTCCGCCCGAGCCCCCGCGCCGGCAGCCCCACCGCCACTCGCGGCCTCCGCGGCGCTGCGCGACCTCCGCTGCTGCGGCCCCGCGGCCTCCCCGCTCCCCGGCCCGGCCGCGGAAAGGACTCCGCCCGCCCCGAGCGCTCCGCAGGGGCTGGCAGCTCCCGGGGAGCGGCTCCCGGCAGCCGCTGGGTGCCGGCCCCGCGGGCGGAGAGGAAAGGAGGACAGGGCGGCACGGCGCCCTCTCGGCCCCCACCGCGCTCGCTCCCTTCCTTCCTTCTCGCCGCCGCCGCACACGTCCTCACCGAACCCAGCCGACGACTCGTCCGAGGCCCGACTGTCGACCCCGACGGGAGCGGAAGGAGACCCTGACTCCGGCAGCGGGGCGGGAGCTCCGGGGCGGGGCAGAGGCGGTGCCGGCGCGTCCTGCCCGCCCAGCGCGGCTGTGCGGGGCTGGCGCCGCAGGGGAAGGCGAGCGCGGTGCCGGGGGCTCTGCGCAGACAGCGGCCATAGACTGAGCCTGCCGCTGCTCAGGTCCCTCCGGGCTGAGCCCCTCCTCCCTGCCGCTTTCCCTGCCTCCCTTCCTGCCTTCTCAGCTCTCCGGAGAAATCCCACAGCTCACTGCTTCAAGCGCGTCACATTTTTTTAAAAAATAATAGTGGTCCTTTCATATTCCCCCACGAGCTGAGGACCAATTGAGACTTGAGTTAGAAGAAATGTTATAAATATTCTGATAAAATAATCGATGTAATAATATAAAAGAGGTGGGTATGATAACAAGTAGAAAATGTGAAGTATAAGGTATAGGAATGTCAGGAGTGCTGTGTTTAAAATACGTAGCAGTAACATCACCGAGAAGCTACTGGTCGTTGTTATAAATTATGTCAAACAACTAGGTCTATTGAGTTAGCAGCAATTTAATTGAATAACAATTTGGTATAAATTAACACAATTTAGTAAATATATTCAAGTATATATGTATATATTTGGCAGTAATTAATTAAGTATGATTAAGGTTTGGATAAAGCAGAAGCAAAACCTACCGGGGTTATAGGGAGGGCTTCTCACCCTACCTCACTTACAAATTCAAGCAAAACTTGTATACTATATGCTAATGCATATTCATCAATGTTTCCCTTTAATTTCCTCCTATTTCTAATTCTAAAATCTATGTCACTATACTTCATCGTGTATGCCTCACTTCTTGGAAGGGGGTCTTCAGTCTTCTTTTGGTGGTCTTTTGGATGAAGGCTCACAGTCTTCCTCATTGTCCTCTGGATAACCTTACAGGTTGTGTGTGCGTACTAAGCGTTGTGTTATGTAAGTAAGCGTTATGTTCCAAAAAATGGCCTTGCATTTCATAGATAAAACTATAACTTCAGATCTTGTCCTTGAAACTGTCCCAACTTTGTCCATCCCAAGGTTGATTCTGTCTTGAGACATTACTTATCTCAAAACTACATCCTGTATCCTATTTTTGCATGTAACATCTGCAAAGGGGCCCATCTGGTTTATAACACTAGTTTCCTTTATTGCTTTATAACAATAATTTTCTAAATAGTTACAATTTAGTTAGTACAAATCATTTACATTTATCACAGTGTCTTACATTTTGTTCAAGAAACTCTGGAGACCATCATGCAGACCAGTTATGCCGCTTGGAAACCCCCTACCCTTCACACCTTGATTGGAATATCAAGGATTCCAATCAGTGGAGCTCAATAAAGATGCCCAATTGTCTTAGGGTAGGAATATTGATGAAGTTATTTAACTAGCAAAACCAGTTATGGTTAAGGTTAAATTTAAGAGCAGGCATATTATGCATAAAATGTAAAAGAACTTATGTAACAATGACTCAGCAGAAAAAGTATATCAAATGGATGGATTTTGCTTACTAAGCAGAACATGCTTGGAGGAATTCCCTGTGTTCCTGGCACCAAAATAAAAAAAGTGTCTGCTTATTCATGTTGTGTGGAAAACTACGCTGTGAAATGCCAGTGTCTGGAAAGGAGACAGAGGAGTCCTGCAAATTTATTCCAATAAAGGGAGAGAGTGCACTGGGCCATACCCCTGTGGAGTGTTTCTCGGGGTTTCAGAGGGCACAGCCTCCTTTTATCCTAAGCTCCTGACTGCATGTTGCTGCGTTCTTTTCCCCACTGGCTGAGGTACTAGGAAAGCACAGATTTCCCGAACCTCCTCATACATATTCCTTCTTGAATGTGCATGGTCATTTTTCCCTAAAGTTCAGAAGTTCAGGCTTTATGAGTTACACAATAGACTTTGTGTGGACATTTTCCTATTACTCTAAAGCTCAGAAAATCAAACTGTCTGGGTCCAACTCTCTGGGTTCTGTAACTTGGCTCAGCTTGATGTTCATAGGGACGCAAAGACACATTTCCCCTAAAGGCCCCTACAGCCATTCTTCCAGAACCTGACTGGTTCTTTCAGTCATTCCTGAAGATAGTAACACCCTATTACTCCTATTAGGAAGACCCCCACCCATTGAGTTGTTTGTGAATATATTAGCATATGTTTTTCCTATCAACATAAAATTGATGTTGGATAAGTTTCTTTCATTCCACTTATTCATACAACTGGAGACTAATAAAAATTCACAGGAGTTATCCCCATGCATCCTGCACCATCATAAAGTCATGCCTCCTTCTTAAAACTACACTGTTGTTAAGGAGTTTTATTCCTGCATTTTGGTGACAACTTGATAATGCTGAAGTCAAACATTCCAAGGATGTGAAGAACAACGTTTTCTGGCAGAAACTGGCACAGGTGAGGATGCAGCAGACAAACTTCCTTATAAAGCAACCAACAAGTGATACTACAGATAAGGTATCTAAAGTTGCTGGGCTGACACAGCTGGCCTAGAAACATATGACTGGCAGTCAATAACTTTATAATATAAAAGCCTGGTCCCTTTTTTTGTTTTTTTTGTTCACCTACAGGATATTTCCTCTAACTGGGTGTGTCATGACACTTTAACACAAACCATTTATTCCACCATGCTCATACATAGGGATTCCAGTGTACTTCCTGGCTAAGACATAAACATTACTGTTCCTACAACTGATTTCCATGCATCTGCCTTTTACTGGAAGTTCTCTTTTGATCTTATGAGGGTTATCTGAAGGGGTTTCTGGTAGTCCTACTCACCAAGTGCCTGCACTCTTACAGATGAACTTCTCTTAGGGCATGTGCTGTTGCTTCTTGTTACATGGCTTTTCCCCAAAAGCCACTATATCCCTCATTATCTGTTTATGCACTGGTTCCAGCTACCTTTAGCATCTTGTGTGTCTACTTTTACATTCTGTTATCTGCTTCTTTGAAATAGACTGTTCATTTCTTTGGACTAGTAAGGCATTGTTATGTCCTGTTCTTGGCTAGGCCTGTGTAGAAGCTGGGACACTAAGGAGTTAATGTTCTGCTATGTCCCAAACAGCAGTAGCCATTACAGTGCAAGCGGGCAAATTACAACAGGATGTGGCAGGAGAGGGGGTCCTGTATGTAGGAAGAGCAGCACCTTTCTGGGGCTCACTTCCCTGTTCTGGTCCATGGAGACTTCACACAGAGAAGACAGTGCAAGCACCAAGATGAGGTCAAGCAGCAGGCATGAACTGTTGACCAAAGGATTGAGACTATCAAAGACCCTCAAAATCCCAGAACCCATTTCTAGAGAGGTCCTACAGAGAGATCTAGATTCGCTGGAGTGCTTTGGCAATCATCCAACTGTATAAATATGTCAAGAGCAAATGCTGGATTCATCACCTGGGATAGGGTAATCCTGGTTTATGTGCAAATTGGGGACTATGAGGAGTTAAAAAGCACAATTGCCTACCTGAAACACTGTTAAGGGTAGAGAAGGGCTTGCAATAAGATAAACACAGAAAGAAGGAATTTGCAACAGGAAGTCTCCCATTCCAGGGCTGGTGGAGGCTATATCTGGTTAGCACATCCTGGTTAATGCATCCAGACAAAAATTCCTGCTGTGGTAAGCTGTGTGAAAGGAAGCAACTACTCATACACTGATCACTGGTCAAAGATCACCCCATGTTATGGACAGACAGTACCTGCAACCAACAAAAGCCCCTCAAAACGTTGGAGGAAGCATTCTCAGAATGAGAACCATGCCTACACTCACGTTTGCATGCCATGAAGGCACACCCAAACTCACTTCACATGTAAATTAGGAACACTCCTCCATCAATACTCAGAACTTGGACTGTATAAAGGTGGTACCACCAAAAGAATGAGTATCACCCCACCACAGAGAAGCCCAGGATGAGGAAAGACCAATGGGCCACCCCTGTATACATGGATAGTGGATCTGCTTGATAACTCTCTCTCCCCCTCTCTCTTCTCTGTTTTCTAGTTCTTTTTCCTATCTCTCTACCTCATGTTTGCTGTTAAATTAAATCCATATAGTTGACTCCAGCATATGGTCCAATTTGTACCTTAATTCAGGCAGAGGCATCTCTCACTAGTAACAGAGAGGAGAGGCTGATGTTCAGGCCCATGAAAAGAGATCTGTGGGTTTGGACTGTGGTAAATAGGTGTGATTAGTGCTAATAAAAGTGAAACAATAATCAATATTGATAGTTAAGATGTAACACCAAGGAGGGATGAGGTCCCCTCCTTCTTTTTCTCTGCAGATGTTCAGAGAAGAGCAGAAAACAGGAAGAAAGATAAGAGTAGCTAAAATTGTCTGGATGACAGAAGATTTGGGGGAACTCCAGGAAAATTGTTAATTATATAAGATTTATTGCCCTGATGTACCAACTTAGTGTTCGCTTAAGATGATATAAGCTTAATATGCATGTGTAATTGAAAAGATTGTTAAAAGGACAGGGAGGAAGATGAGAAGCTTTATTCATACGACCCTCAAAAGTGGAGAAGACCCCTAAAAGGGGATGGTGGAGCATGCGTAGTAAAAGTGGTGATGGGTGGTGATAAGGGTGGAGGCAAATTGAAAATAAGAGGAGATGGGTGGTGACAGAAAGAATAAAAGGGTTAATTTGGGGGCATCTCATCAGTACGTGAGATCCTAAGTCCTGGCCCCATACCCCCATGCGGTCCTTTTTGCTCGTACACTATTATTGGAACCAAATGTATTATTTATTATTATACATTTAAGCTGCTAAAATTTAAATTGCTGCTACATTTAACTTTGTTTTGAGGGGGTTTTTTTGATTGGATAATTAGGCAACTCATAACAGAACTGATGGCAAGGTAGGTATGAGTCAACAGTGTTCCCGGGCAGCCAAAAGGGCCAACCACATCCTGGGGTAGAAATCAAGCACAGCACTTTGAGCTGTTTGAGGGAGGTGGTTGGCTCTACTTTGTACAGGTGCCACCTCACCTCTGTAGGGAGAGTTGTGTGTGAGTTTTAGGTGCTCAATATAGAATTACATCAAATTACTAGAGAGTGACCAGAAGAGAGTGACCAACATGGTGAATGGCCTCAACTGTAACCTTTATGAAGGGTGGCAGAGGCCACTTGATTTCTTCAGCTTGAAGACTGAGGCGTGTCTCCATTGCAGCCTACAACTTCCTTGAGTGGGATGTCATGAATGAGTATTTTGGCTGCGTAAAGAATCATCATCAAAGTTATTAGGTAAAGGAGGTTTTAATATATATTTGTGAAAGTGTGGCTTAACAGAGTTCAGTGGCAAAGTTTACTACCACATAGAATTGTTATGAATAAGGTGTGGTGATTGGCACATGCAAATGAGTTGAGTATGGTGGGGAGAAGTTCTCTTGGGGTTTGCAGTTCTTTCGACATGTACTTTTGTTGTTCCAGTATAGTTTTGAACCTTTTTTCTGTTCTCCCTTCAATGCTCCCCTCCCCTTTTGTGGTCACTGCCTGGCAGCTCTGGCTGACAGGGCTGTAAAAACGTGGGGGAGGGTGTGTACTTGTCCCTTGTGAGAGGTGGCAGGGAGTGGGGGACGCTTGCTGCTGGGAGGCCTGGCAGGGTAACATGGCACCACCGATCAGGATACAGGAATGGAAGCAATGGAAGCATGCAAGGACTGATTGACAGGCCTTGGGAGGAGCCAAGCATGTATATATGGGCAAAGCCATGGACTGTGGGGGCAGAAGGACACATGAGGAGTGCTCATGAATATTAATAAGGCTGATACAAACTCAGGGTATAAAAGGTGGAGACAGCATTTTGTGGGCTGAGCCTCTGGTGAGCAGGAGTCCCATCAAGCTCCCAGCGCTGTTCCCCTCTCTTTGTTTTGTAAGTTTAATGGGTTTTAATTAAATTTTATTTACTCATTCCCACCTGGGTTTTGAGTAGCTTATAATAGAATAAAGCATATAAAGAAAAACTGGATCAGAACATATTTAAAATTATTTTCACAGAGTCTGGGTTACAAAAGAATGAGAATGCTAAAGGGTAAGAGAGACACTCCCATTGGGTTACTATATTCAAAATGGATCCCCTTGCCAAACTTAGCCTCAGGCTTGCTCAAGGGTTTTGTGTTTAAAGGATTTAGAAGCACTTAATCATTATTTTAACACTTACAAAACTACTCAACGGGAGTTTACTATAAGCAAAGTAACTGAACTGTGAATCTAAGTTGGCAATATTTGTACTGTACTTGCCATTCAGACACTCGTACATGCAGAAGGCAACATGTACAAAGATACCTATTAAAAACTTCCCCCCACACCAAGGTCAGTGAAATTCTCATGTGGAATGCCTTTGCATCTCTCAGCAGGCTGAGCCTTGAAGAGTATTGTATCAACCCAGAACCCCTTGTCAGCTTTCGGTGATGGTCCTCCAAGTATCAGAGTGTGAGAGCTGGCAGGCTTTGAGAGGTGTCCCACTCGGAGTGAGAGTCTGGGACACACAGCCTGCTGACATCCAGGTGAGCTCTGAGGGTCTCACTTAAGACTGGTGCTTGGCTTCAGTCATCTGTCTGTCTCCAGGATGATTCAGGCAAGTAATGTTCCAAGGTTTTCAGGGCACGGCTGATTATCTCTTGTGTGGGCGTGATATCTCTGAGTCTGAAAGGTTTTTAGCCTGGCTCCGAATTTCTTCCCAAGGGAAGATTTTTTGGGGGGAGCTTTTCTGTCAGAGCAATTTTGTAAATAACCATTATTTTCTCAAAACAAATCTGTACAGCTGTGTGTTGGTGTTTCTCTACTTCCACCAATGGGACTAGAGAGGTGTCGTTCCTGTTCACTAATCATGTTAAGTCTGTATCGGAACACCTTATAGAAGGTACTGAGCATTAAACAATAAAGCCTTCTTTTGCTGTTTGCCTTCTGAAATATTTGGAGTCTCTGGTGTCCAACAAGGACACTCTTGTCCTTTCTTTGTAAGGCAACAGAAGCTTCTGCTAACGACAATGCCTTCCCACCTTTGTCATGCCTGAGTTTCTGATGAGATTGAGGGGAAGCTTCATACCTAAGACATTCCTCAAGGCTTAGTCCTAAAGAGAATTCCTAAGACTGTAGAGCAGCCTGAGGGGAGGAATGTACCACCAAAGGGAGCAGTGGAGAAGGAGGTACTGATCTCCTCTCTCTGGTGACCAGTAATAGGAAATGGAATGAAGCTGTGTGAGGGGAAGTCCAGACTGGACATTAGGAAAAGGTTCTTCAGAGAGGATGGCCAGCCTATGAACAAGCTTCCCAGGGAGTTGTTTGTGGCAGCAAGTCTGTCTGAATTCAAGGAGCATCTGAACAATACTCTTTGTTATAGGGTTTGATTTTTGAAAGTCCTGTGAGGAGCAGAGAGATTGGACTTGATCCTTATGAGTCCCTTCCAACTTGAGATATACTATGATCCTGTAATCTGAAAATCAGTTGTTACAGAGTTGAATATCCTTCTCAGCATGCCAAATGGGTTTCAAGAGCCTGTGCAAATGAGGAATTAAAACTTGTTTCTGGATTTAAACAAACACAATATCATGCTACATTTCTAATTACCCTTGCATACATACCCACACTCTCACAGGCACTTCACAACGTCCCGTCACAGCAGAGATATCAGGATTCTGTTGCAGCAGATGCACTTGGGTTGCTCATTGTGTATTGATTTACTTGTTGCCCAAGGCTTTATGCTTTCTTTTCCAGTGAGTGCCTAATCTTTTGGGGATCCTGAACCTTTGCATTCTCCAGATTCCAAGCATGCCTCCCAGCCTGGTGCTGTTGGTGTGGCACCCCTTCCCCTTCCTCCACTGTCAGGCAAGACCTCTCCTTGGTAAAGTATGTGTACTTGCACAATATCCTGTGCAAACAGGAACTGCCTACAGTGAGGTGCGACCAGCACTCTGTAAGTCAAGTTATCTGCCCCCCCAGGCTGAATTTTTTCACCTTTTGTAAACATAACTGATGTTGTCAGATAACTTTTACAATAGAAGTTGCTTAATAAAGAGCTTTAGGTTTTTTAACTGATAAGATTCACCCAAATCACTCAAGCATTGTGTAAGATCACATTCCCCTAATAAATATAAATTAGGTAGGCAGAGACTGTACATTAGATGGGTTCGTGTGAATTTCACTTTGTAAAAGAGATAACTTTTTGTCCCTCTGTGTGCTTGATTTGTGGAAACCTACACCTTGTACTCTGCAGGGATCAGGTGTACCAAGCCCTGGTGTGTGCCACAGCTGAACTGTGGACAGAAGAGCACTGTGAAAAAGTGAGGGAGTCCATGACACATAACCACCATGAATTAATTATTGGAAGGTGGTGTCAGGATGCTAAGTTAAGAATTTAAAGAGTTAAGATTTTAGCTAATGAATAGAAGCAATTTCTATTGATTAGGATTTAAGTTAGAAGAGTAGAGATGAAGTAGAAGAGTTAATAATTATTAGATGCTTAAGCTAGAGCTCAGGCAATATTTGCTCATTTTAGTTGTGTTTGTAGAAGGAAACAAGATAGATGAATCATTGTGATAAAGAAGAAACCATGTCTGCACCTGGACACAGAAACTAATTGGAACCAGGCAGGAGAGCTTGGACTATGCCCAAGAGGTCATGCAGCCTGCCAACAAGATGAAGGTAAGAAGTTCACTGCAAGGAAGATGTCTCTGACTTCATCCTTCAAGACCACTGGCCCATTTCAAATGTCACCAACCCAATTTGAGAGAATTGCGCAGGCATAAAGGACTTCAAGCTCATTTTAACACAAAGCGGGGGTAGGAGGTGCTAGGATTATGTATATATATGTAAGTGTTTTTGAGTAATTGAATGAATGTTAAGACTTTTGTAGATAAAGAGAGGGCTAGAGCTCTGTGATTTTCGCACACATTTTTGGGAGAATACTCCCTGTGTTACCTGGTGGTCGAATAAACATACCACTTTCTAACTTGAACTAGTTAGCGAGTCCTTTGTCCGTGATTTTATCAATTTTATTTATTTCAATTCTCAAAGGCTGATCCTGTCAAGCAGTGATATGCATTACACTGCCTTGGGCCAAATTACCAAGCTAGCAGTGTTGGAAACACCAGGTTAAGAAGAAACATCAGAAGTAGCAGAATTAGGGCAAATTAGAAAGAATTACAATGGGGAGTGTTGGGGTTTTTTGGGAGAAATCTGGGCAGAGACAAGCAAGTGTGTGCAAAGACAGTGACAAGAGCAAATGTATGGGAAACTATGCTCACTATTAAAATTTCAAAGATTTATTAAGCCTTAACAAAATACAACAAGAGACTGGATAAGGAGAAAGTGCAGCGTTCGGAGTCTCTGACCAGCCGCCACAGGCTCCTCTACGAAATGGATGCTTTGCCTTTTATCCTCTTAGCCCCTCCCAATGGCTTGTCAGTCAACGCCTTCTTTGCCATCCATTGGTGGGGATCACTTTCTTGCAATTTGATTGGAGGTCAGCTGTTGCCATAGTAACAAGCCGGCCTCCCCAAATGCCCGGGCTGCCAAGGTCATCCCTTGACGGCAACAACACAGAGGGGAGGGGAAGCAGGCCTATCCCAGTAACATAACTATACATCTACCAAACTTCTTCTAACATACTCAGAGTATTTATCCCTTAATTGTGAGAGCCAACCATCTCATTGCTCATCTATAGCAAATGGATAATTAGATATAACATGAGGTAAAAAACAAAGAAGGGTGGGATTTTTTGTCACTAGGACTGGGAGTGATTATCAACGGTGGCATTTTAAAATGGAGGTACTATGACCTAAACATGTTCTGGTTTTAATAGCCATTCTGTCTTGGGTTCACATGCAAGATGTATTGTTTGTGTGTTTCAGCTCACCTACCTGATGATATATTCCATTTATAATTGCTCTACATTATGTTGATTTTTGACAAGATTGAGTCTGAAAAAACTGGTCAGGTCGCTATGATTTGTAGTCCACACAAAGTTGATTTGAGTTGAATGCTATTGTTCCCTATATCTTGAAACACAAAAAAATTACTGATCAATTGCACTGACTTTCCATAATTCTCAGAATAATGAAGGCACACATGAATTCTCATAATAAGGAAGCTTCCAGACATACTCCCACACTTGTTATTTCTGTGATCTTTGCTAATAATAGGTGGAAAGTCTTGTTTTCACTGAAAGAAATGGTGTTTCACTTCTTGTGGAGATGCTGTCAATCAGGATCCATTTTTTATTACCTGGATCGCATCTTGGCCCTGCTTGGGTCCATCCCCTGGCCCTTGCTGAGACACCCTGAGGCTGTGTCTGACACAGCTGCCAGCCCTGCCCCACTGGCCATGGCAAAAGCAAACAACTGAGCAGGGCATTCGAGGTTCAGCTCAGTGTTGCTCCCACCCCCAGTTTCACACTCCTTCCTTTTTGACAGCACATCATCACACCCACACACTTGCAAGTCAAACAATTCAATGTTGCAGTAATTAGAAGCTGGGATCACTGTGAACTGATGGTTGTCAGGAGGCACAGGATGTTCACATTTGTGAACTGGGACTGGATCATGCCCTGTCCTTGACTCTTCGTCAATATTTCCAAGTCCTCCCCTTGCAGTGAATAACATGGCTATCAAACCGATATAGACCAGCAGAATATTTTTAGTAGTCTACCCATTTTAACTGTGGTGCAAGTACTCATTTTTCATTACGGCATTTCATTGATTTTATATGACAGATGACACATCCAATTTATAGTCACAGCAAGACCTTCACCTTTATCCTGAAAACTGTGTTCTGTCAAAAACTTCAAACACAAAGCTGCATATACACATATTTAAAAGGGCACCTCTATTTCCATCATTTCAATGCTTGTATTTTGCTATTTTATTTTGCATCTCTGACCATTCCTGGTGCAACTCAGTTATCCAGGTTAAAATATCTCACTCTGAATGAGTTTCCAGTGAAGTTGAGTACATAATGAAGAACATCTGCCTTGCAGAAAAGGGTTTCTGAGAACTAAATCCCTGATGCCAATCAATCTGAGTTTCTTAAAATTATGAAGATCAGGGATAACTGGTAATTTCAGCTCTTCCCATTCTTGTCTACTGTCTTTGTACCAACTCTGTAACAGTTTTTGTGCACCACTTATGCAGTCAGGATGGCTGAAGGTCAATGCTTGCAACTGTTGCTTCATCCGCAGACCTTGGAGACTGGTCATGGTCATTAAACCCTTGAAGCAAAGGCCTCCAGCTGAGTCAGTAGCTTGTAGAGTCACACATGTGGGGTGTTGCCCTGTTTTCAGCCTTCTAAATTGGAGTCTAAATTTCTCACACATTCTCATGTAAACAAAGCAAATTTTTTGTAAATATCTATCTTTTTACATTCCTTTCTGTAGGAGGGACAGTTGATGGACACTTTCTCAGACCAGTGGAAGTGAAGAGGTTGAACCTCAGTCTTCCAATGTGGTCTCATTTCTAGAAATCTATATACACTGAAAGTGAAAATTAAACTTCCTCTTTTTCCGCTCCGACTCTGCTGTGGTCTCTGTGTCTCTCTTGGGATGGTAGTGCGCCAGTGGGGTGTATTTTCAGTTTCTTGTTTTCTTAATCTTCATGTTTCTGTTGGGCATCAATGTTTGGTTTTAATGACCATATCACACGCCTCAGGCTGGCGGTCTCTCTAACATATTCACTATTCTTTCATTCAGTTTCCTAATCCTGTTTTTCTGATGAGCTTTCACATCTGATCCACAAATGGTTCCTAGACTGATTCATCCATTTATCAATCTCTTTACTGGGATCCTTATTGAAATAATCTTCCTATTTCCCATCTCTCCATGGCATTTCAGCTCAAGCAAATATCCAGAATCATAATCCCTGCTCTCAATAATCTGAATCTCAAACCACTCATCCTTTTATCACCTCATGACCTCTAAAATCACTGTCAGGCCTGCATTCTGGGATTATCTGCCCAGGAGTTCATCCCTATGGATGTTGACAGCTGCTCATCCAATGCACTTAACACTGGACTTCCAACAGTTAGCCACATTTTGCTTGTGCTGAAATTATAAATTCATGCTCCAAAGCCTTCTACCCACATATTCTTTTACAGTGGTTGTGCATTCTTGTTTTGGTCCTTCCTTACTAAGGGCATGGAATCATAACCTGAACAGAATCAAATTAAAACTCATACCAGTACTATGTCATAATGAGACAGATGTTAAGGAAAAGCAGTTGGAAAAAAAGGTGTATGCATTTATTGTATTAACATTAATAAATAAAGTTAATTTTGAAGTGTTTTTTGAGTGTGCTAGGACTATTAAAACTCTACACACAGATAAAACTATCAAGATAGAGTATATTAAAATACATCAAGTTACATCAGAGAAAACATGAGCTGTGATGCCATGGCATTGTATCTCAATAGATGCAAAACTCATGGAGTCACAAATGGAAATGCTGTCAGGACATTGTATTTTGATGGTGTAGCCTTGAAGACCAAGTAAATTGGTGTTGTGTTTGCTGGTACAGAGGTAGGAGGCTGCAGCTTAGTTCTGAACTGCTTCAAGGCTGAGATTTGCCAACAGTTGCTTTGTCTGAGCTTGTTTTGGCCTGCAAGGGGCTCTGCATTTGTGTGTTTAGCTGTAACAGCAGTTGCAGCTGTTACAGCTTACATATAGTATTATCTAACTGGTTTTGACATTAGTTAACTTTGTGCAGTTGTACACTATCCTGCTATAGAATGTTTTTTTGTAACTATGGTTAATGCAAATAAATCATTATTTTTTTGTCTGTGACCCAGAATTGCCTAGAAGTGTAAGAGTGCAGGATGATAGCAGAGGGCTTGAAAGTCCAGGCACATAATGATACCAGAGACCCCAGGGTCATAAAAATATTACCAGTACTCAGTTCCGGTCCTTGGGAGCTAGATAAAACCAGTTTTAATGGAAGAAAAAAAAAGAGAGAGAACAAAGAGCAAACGCCTAACATAATATAAACTAAACCACAGACAGTGAATTTTGTTATAATAAGGAATAGTGAAGCAATAAAGAAAGAGGAAGATGTGGTGCATGTTGCAAAATATATAAAAATAAATCCAAGCACGGACCCTGGAGTGAGGAAGTTTCCACCATCAGCATGAAATTTCTCCCAATGAAGAACAAGGGACATCAACAAATCTCCTATTTCACGGTTGACCTTTGGGGCCAGAGGGGTACTGGGTGGGTGATTTTAACACCACATAACAGGGACAGCTACTAGGATGTCTGCATACAGCTGTTTTAACTGTGAGTTAATGTGGCTTTTTCTGTAAAATTTATATTATTTAAACTATTATTGTTGCTGCCATTGTCACCAGACTGACAGCAATGCTTTGCTGTTAAGACATTAGTTCTGCAAACAATAAGTTGTACTAGTAGAATGTATTTCTTTAGTCCACAAAAATGGTACATGTTGCAGCCCAACAGCAAAGAAAACCAAAACCCTGAAACCCGAAACATTGCACAAGGGGCCTCAAACATGACCATGTGTAGGATCTGTTGAGGATATGTATGACAGGTATCAGAACAGAAACCATCTTTAGATGTACACCTAAGACTGCAACAGGCACCTAAGATGGCACTGGCACCACTGTCTCAGAATCAGGTGTGCAGAATCAATCACTACCATTATATAATCATGCTGTCTATTTCAGTTTTACCTTAGTAAGGGCAAATACACCTCTGAGGTTTGTGTTGTCTCTCATTACTTCCACTTGAATCCTGTTGTAATATGAATGCAACCATGTGGGCCAAGAGATGAATTTTCAGGAGTATTTGCTTGTTCAGGCAATACAAATCTAGGAAACTTTTTTCCTCCCAGTCAATCTGATAAGCTATGCCATAAAAGGGATTTCAGGATATCTGACCATAAATACCTGGAATATTTGTTTTGTCTAAACATTTCCAAACATGGACTGTATCACCTGATTTGAAGCTGATTGGTTTTCTGGGGGTTGTAGCTGGGACCAGCCTTTCTGGTGGGTTTTTTTTGTGGCAAGACTATTGGCTTTGGCAATGTGGTTGGCACAGTGGTTGTAAGGATGAACCTGGCATTTTTAGTCTTGTGGCTTGAAAAGTTGCCAATTTCAATTGTCTTAAAGCTGCTTCCTGCCTTGGACCTGTCACAAATTGAGTGGTTTCTCTTGCTTAAAGAATCACCATCAAAGGTTTTGGTGAAAACAGATTTCAATATGAATTTGCAAAAGCACAACAAAGTTTGATGGCAAGGTTCACCCTACTACTTGTTACATGCATAATACATATAAACAAAAACCAAAATAGAACCAATTTAGAGTGATTTATTTGGAGGTCAGGAATGTAAAAGGGGTAAGGCAGAAAAGGGTAAAGGTGACCCTCTCTAAACTCCTTCTCAGAGAGGAGTCTGGATACAAACTTAGGCTTGGACTTGGTCAATGGTTTATGTCCAAAGGATTTAGCAGCCCTTAAACACTAAATTAACCAATAATCAATTACAATCATGACAACAATGACAGTTATGGATTCAAAATAATAGCACACATATGATATTTTCTATAGAATGTTCAAGTCAATACACACACACAAAGATATGTATATGTACAAAGGCTCACCTATTAAAAAATTTCATCAAGAAGAGTGAAATAGCCACATCTAATGCCTTTTGGTGTTTCTTAATGGCAGAGGTTGAGCCTTGAGTAGCTGGGACATTAGCCCAGTTCCCATTACCAGCCAAAGGACCTCCAAGTTTCACAAACTTGGGAGTTCACAAACTTTGAGAGGTCCCACTCAGAGGGAGATGCTGGTGCAGCTCACTGCAGTTCAGAAGAGCTCAAAGGATCTTACTTAGGAATGCTGTTTATAGGATCATGAGATGGTTTGCTTCAGTCACCAGTAAATTTTCTGGCTGCAATCCAGGACTGGCAATTACTGAAATTTTCAAAATTCCAGTAAGGGTGGTACTGTTCCACTCAGGCTACAATTCAGATAAGGAATGTTTCCTAGCTGTCAGGGGATGAGAGATTATTCCCATTCTCCTCACCCACTTTGGCCAGGCAGCAGGAGTTTACGGTGGAGTCAGTTCTGCCCCCACCTCAGCCTTGCAAGAGTTCCCCATACGGTCAAGGGGCGCTTCACTGCTCAGCTCTTACACAAAGGCCAGGGCCACAATTATTGAGAGCAGATGCAAGCAGAGCAAGGAAAAGGGGGTGAGGATGCACCCCCAAAGGACCCCATTCCCACTTATTAAATGCACCTGTTAGGATTGAGCAATGGTCACATGGTATTCATGAGCCTAACGTGTAATTAAAAGATTGTGTAGTTAAACAATGTGTTTAATCATGAGCACATCTGCAGTGTATTTTTCTGTCCATGGGAAACACCATGTGTCTGTGATCACCAGTTGCATTTATTCTTCCTAGGAACTGTGTGATTATTCATGTAATAAGGATATTAGGATGTATTTGCCAAGGGAGTTTCCAAGGCTAAGTTTCCACATCACAAATCTGATTGTTATTGGGACTGAAGACATTGTGAGCAAAGCACTCATTATGGGAGTGCACAGGTGACCAAAGAGCTGGCCACCCTCACCATGGATAGGGTCTGTGCCATGCCATCATCAGTCCAATGACTAGGTCCCTGTTCTTCAGTTATATTCAGGTGGGTGTTCCACCATGCAACTTCTACTTTGTCTTTTTTATTTCTAAATCTATTTATTATCAGCCAACACCTATAGATCTGCCCAGATCTTTTATTTTCCTTATTCAGTAAGCCACCTCTCAGTCTGTGTTGCTGCTAGTGTAGCAAAATTAGAATGAGAGGATGCTTTTTGTTTCAAACAATACTGATTTAACTCATATTCATGCTCTTATAGCATCAAACACAGAACCACTAAGAATACCTGTCATATTTCATTTGTCTTGGCCAAATCTCTAAGAGAGTCTGTGGTCTGGCCAAGATGACTTGGATATGATAAGGGAATATCAGCTGAAGAGTGGTCATCCTGTCTCTTTTGAATGGGGAGAAACAAGTGGGTTTTGAATGCGCCTTTCACTCTTCAAGCTGCTTCTGGAGTTGGCAATGACTGTAAAGTTTTGGTTTTTTTCATCCTGTCCAACCTTCCTGAACTACCTTTGCTGATACAGCCCTCTGTGTGTCTCTCTCTGGAGATTTTATGGCTCAAATACTGTTCTTTATCCACCTGCCATTATCCACATCTTCAGTTCCTGTCACCAGCGATGTGACTTGAACCGGACCAGCCAGGGTGGCAAGTGAAATAGGGATGGGAATGATCAATGATCAAATAAGCCCAAAAAACAACTTCGATAATAGCCTGAGCCAACAGAAGAATATATGCTGAACACAGTATGGGACAACCTCGAAAGACCCAACAATGGGGCAAACATAACAGTATATAGCCTCTGTAACAGAACAGTGAACCAACGAACATTAACATTACCTTATATGCAAAGCATTGTTAACCAATTGTAGACAAGAACTCAGAATATAGCCTTGTATGGTGCAACTCCATTAACATAATTATACCCACTATCCCTTCCTTCTCTCCATGACCTAACCAGTTATTTCCCTTCCTAGCATCCTGTCTGCCATGGCCTCAGATTGATGCCTACTTCACAGTCAGCCAAGGCCAACTCACTGTCAGTCCCTGCCCTCCCTCAAGTTCCATCCTTCCTTTTCCCAATATGCTCACTGATGTTCTGATGTCTTGGTAGCAATCTGGTCTTTATGCTGCCAACAGTCACAATTCTTTGAACCATTCTGTTTTAACTGTTTCTCATGGTGCTTTCATACACATTTTGTATTTGCCCACCTTAGTGTTCCTACCACAAATCTCTGTATCAATACACCCAGCGACTATATAGAAATAAGCTTTTTTATGCTCGGTCTAAACTATCAGTTGCTGTGTGTTGTTCCTACCTTTTCTTTTTTTTCCAATGAATGAGCCTATCTGCTTCCTTCCACAAAGAAGTGGTTGAAAGATCTCTTCTTGCCTTCTCACTTTGGATTCTCTGCCAACTTATATGGCAGTTAATGAAACAAAACTCACTCCAAGACCCTACAGATAAGGAAAGTGATTTCTACTTCTTAAATCAGCTGACTCTGTTTACTCATATTTTCGCCAGCAGAAGTATCAGTATGTGTGTGTCCAGGTAATCTGTCCAGGACAGTTTGTGCTCAACATGTTGGACAGGATGTGCCAGTACTAAATCCGGTCTATATTTCCTAAGTTCCTCTTCATTGCTGAAACAAATTGCTTGAGAGTCAACAGTTACAGTAATCTTGGTATTTAGTTTCACTGCACATGAGTCTCAGACAACACTGCTGGATCATTGTTTTGCTTTTGTTTTCCTTTTCTAGTTCCATTCTGGCTCCAGCCCAGTTCCATTATCCTCCTGTCATCTTATCTCATGGTTTCATTTTCTTGTTCTCTGGTCATTGAATGAAACCATTCATGAGTTGCACTCTGATCCAGGTGAACTTCTGACCTTAGATAACAAAATATGCCATAGTTCTTGTTCTACTGTTTCTTCTCATGTTTCCACTTGCCCAAGCACATTTCCACTCACTTGAGACCTTACAGAGCATTTTGTACAAAAAAAGGAGCAAAACCAAACTAGTGACTGCCAGCTACAACAGCCCCAGTGCAGCCCCAAATATGGGTTCTACCCAGTGTGCAAGAAGCTGGTTCACACAGAGTTGAGATATTTATTTCATGTCTGCTCAGAGATGGGTGCAACATGGTAAATCCAAAGTTAGCACCCACTCAGTAGTCCAGCTACCCACTTTTATACACTTCAAACTGTGAAAGGTACATATTTCTCCTACACACAACAGTCTAAACCCACATTCATTGTGAGCATGTCTTCCCACCTTCGTAAATGCACAGCATTATTTATTTTACCATGCAAGCTTTGTGGGGAAGGGGTTTATTTGAGAAAGGGGATACTACAACTTATGGGCAGCTGGGCAGTGGAGCAGAGAGTACTGCAGAGATGATGGATGGTGTGCACATCTTGGCTTTGGTGGGCCAGGAACCTTGGGAGCTTCAAACAGAAATGCAAGGGAAGCAAGAAGGAACATGGTGCTTTGTTTTAAGGAAGTCATGTAAGACTGCACCTGCAAGATTGTGGTTAAGCAATGTCGCTAAGAAACATTAATAATGTGGTTATTGCTTGCCAGTGTAATATTTTACCTAAAGCTGTAAGAGGATATAAATCGAGCTCTGTAAATAATAGAGGACTTAATGACTTCTTGCTTGCACCCAAGTGGAGTCCAGTCTCTCAATCACCAACGATGGGTGTGAATTTTACTATGCAAATAACTAAAGGTTAGCACAAAAGTTCAACCAAAATTATTCTTTGGCTTTAACAACGGTTTGTTCCAGTGTTATCTCCTTGTTTGGCAGATTTATGGTGTCATCTTTTCCTCCCTTCTCTGCAGTGGGGCCTTGATTCTTGGGTTCTGATGGTTATCTTGCAGAGATAGGGTTGTTACAACATCACCCACCATTTGTTCAGCTCCTCTTATTAGTTTTCATGATTTTCACAAGAGTCCCAGTGACAATATAGTCTGATGAAAATATTTCATCCCAAAGCTAGACTGGTAATGCTTTGCCTGTTCGGGACTAGGTTCACAGGTAATTCAGAAATCTGTCCCTTTGCTGACTGCAAACACTCTTCAAACACACTTCTTTTTCTACCTAAATGCTAAACAGAACGTTGCCTTTCAAGGGCCAGTTTGCAGGACTGTTTATTTGCAAACTGGTCTCTTGAGAGAAGAGTCTGAGGTTGCCTGGAGTACCCCAGCTCTGAAGGGTGTACCTTTGCCACTTAGCCATTGATTCAGACAGGCTAAGCTTGGCTGAAGCTCTTGTACAGGATCAGCCTCTGGGATCTGTGGTAATTTAAATGTTGCAGTTACTGTTTCCTTTCAGGTTTTTCTAATGGCTTGATTTGATTTCTCTGCATCTCCATTAATTTGAGGATTTTCTATTACCATAAAAGTGTGTTTTATAACCTCTTTTTTTTATGAATCAGTTTAATTCCCTGAAGTATGAGTGGATTTTATGAAAGGGCCTCCTCTGGAAACCATGTATTCTGTCAGGCAAGGAAGGGTGTAAACCTCCACGCTGTCCTTTTCTAGGAGAGTTTCAATCTAGTTGGTTAACGATATAAACAAAGACAAGCAAACAGTTATTTCTCCTTGCTGTAGTTTGCAGGAACCCTGCATGGCAGTGTTATAAATGAAAAGCCAATTTTATCAATAAATAAAATTTATTGGAAAATTGCCATAGAAAAAGTCCGAGAAAGCCACAAACAAAAGAAATCAAGCCCGGGGTCAGAGCTGGGTGAACAGGGATTCAGCCTCTATCGCACCGAGTCTCCCTCCATTCACGGAGTCCATCTTTGCGGGGTCCGTTTTTATACAGTTTTTCCGGCTGGACAGTGAGTTACTTCATTCCTTTTGTCTTTTCCTCTTTTCTTGAATATTTATGTTTGCTGCTGGTCCACTGAACAGCTTTTAGGGGAAGGGATGAGTGTTTGATCAGATTTAGGGGAACCCGGTATTGGGATGCGTGCTCTTGACATGGATGTTGCTCAGATGCATGTCAGGTGTTGATCACTGGGTCTTTGTCAGGCCCATCTTCAGAGGAGACCCATCTCCTTTCTATTGCCACCCTTCTTTCTACTGCAAATGGGTCTCTTCCCCTTGTTACTGGCAAAGGCAGCACAATTCCTGGACACACTTTTCTTAAGCATGAATGACTTTATACCATATATTAAAAAAACCCCCACACAAATTATTCCATAACATATATCACAGCAGGACTTGTCCTCTCTGTCACAACAGGTCTTGGATATAAGACCTGGATGGTGTCATAGTGCCTGCCTGGTGGTCACACCACTTGAACACCCAGGCCCAGGTACCTGGAATCTGGGTAGCCTCCTTGGACACCACACACCTCTGGTGCATGTGTGGGGGACTGAAAGTAGATTTGTTTCAGTTTGTTCCAAAGTCACCCCCTTAAGTTCTCACCAGGGTGTTTCCTATGCAGGTCATACAATGCTGCACTAGTATTTCACGTGACCTCTTAAGGTCAATCCAATCTTTGAACCATCTTCAACTCAGCTGACTTCAGAGAAGCCCTTCTTCATCCTCACAAGACCATCATTACTCCTACAAACGAAGTTATACATTTATGCCCCTAAATATTGGTTTGAGCTATTTTTTTTTTTTTTTGTGTCCTTGTTGTGCTGCTATTGTCCCAAATGAAGGGTCATTACCCAGTGGGCAACTCAAACTCATACATCAAGGAGAAATATTTCTATTTCTTTACTGTAGTTTGCACAAAGTAGGGAGGTGTGTGGTAACCTCCAAAGGGTTGACTCCCCAGTCATCAAAATTTTACACTGTTTATACATTTTAACAAACAAACAATTCAGCATGAATTGATTACAAATGACATAGCTTTTAGTTATTTAGCACTCAAACCCATATTTGCTAACTTTTATCTCTCACTTCTGATGCTGATAAGTCCATGTGAATAATTCTTCCCTCCATTTGTGTTGGGGGTCCATTTTGAGGAGGTGGTCAATGGGTCAGTGGTTGCAATTCCCCTGCCAGAACTACTTTTCCCCCAGTTACTGATCAGTCCTGCTGACTTCATTACTGATGGCTCTCATCCAGACAGCCCATTCATCTCGGGATTGTGGTCTCTTTTCCTTAAAACAAAGGATTAGCCAAGCCTACAAGTTTCTATAAATTTCACAATGCAGCTACTTAATCCTAAATGCCTAGATATAGCTACTGATTAACAACAAAACCCCTGCAAAGTTTGGTTCAGATAGTGAGACCAGGTGACCTTCTCCATCATTATTTCACAACTTTAAGGTACAACATTATGGTTAAAAAATGCAAACCAACAAATTTGGTAAGACATTGAAGTCCTTTATATTAAAAAAAGGAACAATAACAGAATAAAAGGACTTTCTTATTTACTTTCCTTTTTCTTTTTCTTTTTTTTTTTTTTTTGAGTACAGGTAATATTTAACACATTACACAAAAATTAATATTAGAGCAGCTGTATCACTTTGTTATGACCCATCATGATTCTAAAATATTTGTAATAATTTGACAATTGGCCTTGTCAAAGATTAATAATGTAATTAATGATCCCTATGACCTTTTTCATTGAAACCTACTGTAAGCTGACCTCTTATCAGGGATTCTGTTGATTCCTATGGTATTCAAAATATCAAAATGTCAACATTTAATTTTTGAGAGATTGAAATGGGTTAGGAAACCATCCTACACTGCTGTGTGTCAAAATGGCATCTCAAAAATATACCTGTGCAGGTTCATTTGTGTTGTAGGTAGATAAGGAATAGGAGGACATCACATCTGTAAAATGTTCATAACAGTTTTAAATGCTCACTTCTGATTTGCACTTTAGATGGTACTTGTGAAAATCTGCCAGGCTTGCTGTGTTAGGATTGATAATTGCTGCGATTTGCCAGCCAAAATTCTCATAAAGAATTGATGAGGATGGTTGAGCAAAAACATGAGCTAAGCCATGCTTGTCTTGCACCTGGCTGGAGCAAGGCTCCACAAGAGAACATTGTCTGTGAGGGAGCAGAGGCCTCACAGCCCAGTGTTGGCTCTGTGAGGCACAGAACAACAGTGTCTCTGTACCAGCCTTACCCCCCTCATCCATGGGAGCCTGGTGACATCTCTTGTCCTTTGACAAAAGGAGATGAGGATGTAAAGACTCTCTTGCCAAGGTCAGATGGCCTTTGCTGCTGCCTCACCTGGAGGAGGATGCTGAAGTGTCATGGTTCTGTTCTGTCTTTGTTTCTCTATGAGTCACATAACTCCGTTTGAGCAAAGGTAACCAAAGACCCTCCACGTCTTTCATTTGCATATTAAAAATATTCCCATCAGAATCAACATGAGAAAACAGCTGTTCCTGAATTGAATCCTTTATTTGCAGGATATGATGTTCCTGAAATAATCATATTTGACTACAGTCACATCTCCATTCTGCCAAAAGTATGGATTTTATATTTCAAATCCTTTACTTTGGGAGAACAAGAATATGAACCCACTTTGCAAACAAGATTGTGGGCTGGCTGCTCTGTCCTCCCCAGAGCAGCAACACCTCTTTGTTAAGAACTGCACCTCCTACAAACTGCACTGGAGTATACCTGGGAACACCGGTGTACAGAGGTGTACAGAGATGTTCCCAGTTAGATTTTGTAGATCTAGTGCATTTATCACCAATAATCTAACAAGAATCCATAACCAGTTGCTTGAATAAACTACACCTTTTGTTAATCTGTGATCATGAAAGTTCTTATTGAATATGACCTATTGTGCCAAATTGTTTATAATCAGAAATTAAAACATGCCTCACCCAGCCCCTCTGATCTATGAGGTCAAGCTTGAATGCAAGGGGTTTGTTTTCTGCCTAATTTCATACACTTATCACAACATCTGACATAGCCCAGTTTTGTATTACTTTAAATCTCTATCAATGTGTTCTCCCTTGCTGATTCATTCTACACCACACAAAAACAGTATCTTCAATCCTTTCTGTTTGTGGTTATCTGAATGAGGAAAATATTCTGGTAATGGAAGGGACCTGCTCTCAGGCTTGTGCCACATCTTAACTCTTACCATACAGGGCTGTGACCTGAATGCTGAGTCATAGGGCCTGCAAAGTGGGGGCAGCTGCAGGCTGAATATATACATTTTTATAGTCAGGTCTGATGAAAATTACAGTGAGGGAGAATGAGACCCAAATTATTTATAATAATTATTTTGTTTTATTAATACTTGCTACACTAAAAAAAGTTAATAGGGATGCTCATTGTACAACTTTTCATTCTAGCATATAACAGTGTGATCAAATAAAGTCCTTTTTGGCAGAGAAAGAGGCTGAGCCCAGAAGAATCCATGCCTGAACTTGCAGTAAACTCAGTATGTCAGGAGATGGGTTCTTGGCACTAAATCTGTTCTATGTGCTCATACAATAACATTCAGACACCATCAATAAAACTTAAGAGTTTTTCCCCACATTGCAAGGTGTCATTTTTTTGATTCAAGGTGACCCAGGCCCTGGAGATCATGGTTGAAAAGCAACTCCCCATTTTGAGCCATTGCTACTAAATGTAATAACAACTGTTAAAAAGCAATTAAGAAACTTAGAATAATAAAAGGACTAATTATAATCCCCAATAAACTCTGCTTTGCTAACTCAGTGATTACAGTTCTATTGCTTAATCTTGCAGAACTTCTTTCAGTGAAGGAGAATAATTTTACTTTCGTGGGTGAATAACATGTCTAGCTTCACCTACTGCTTTTATTGTGCTCATAATAAGTGTGAAGTCAATCCATTTAGAGACAAGCTGGCTAGCAAATCAGATCCACTGTTCAAAATTAGGTTAAATACTTGAAGATTCCATCATGGAAGAAGGATGTACCTCACTCAAAAGAGAGAAGCAGTAAAATGTTTTATTGAGATAGAATAATGATTTTTGACAAAGTTTGATGGAATTTGACAAAGTTCAATGGCAAAGTTCACTTTTTTAATTACTGCATGGAGGAGATATACAAAGAAAAAGTGAGTTAGAATGGCTTAGACAGGGACTGGAGGTATGAAGAGTAAGAAGGACTCTTTTGTTGAGTCATGAGATCTTCTTTCCGGAGCCTAGGTATAGTTGGCTCCTGTCTTGGTCTGAGACCCCATCAATGGTTCACTTTGTTATAAATGAATAGCCAAATTTTTAATCAATAAAAAGAATTTATTGATTTACAGCCATATGAAAAGTCTGAGATAGCCATGATCAAAGAAAGCAGTTCTGAGCCCGGGATCAGAGCTGGGTGAACTGAGATGCAGCCTCTATTGCGCCGTATCTCCCCTGTTCACAAAGTCCGATTTTTCCAGGTCTACTTTATACTGTTTTCAGCTGGAACTTTGGATTACTTCATCTTTCTTTGTCCAGTGCAGTGTTCCTGAATATTCATGAAGTTCCCTTTCTCTGATGCTGGTCAGCTGAAAGGTTTTCCGGGGAGTGATGATGGCTTGATCTGATTTACAGACATTTTCATTGAGATTCAAGATGAGGAAGTTCATTGCATGATAGATGTGAAAAACACGGTTCACTTTTATGTAAAAGTTATAAGTTTAATAAAAATAAAATAAAATAGACAATTAGGAGACAAAGAAACAAAGCTTTTCAGCCGAGGTGCTGATACCCCGTCTGTCTTCAGATCCTTTGTTTTAAGGACTTCTGTATTACAATATTTAAATAAGCTTATGCATGATTCAAATATTCATTTTGGTTTCAAGACCCCCCTTAAATATACAGTTTATTTATGGGACTCCATGCAGTCTGGGGGACGTTGTAAATCTGTCTTCCAAAGATTCGGACTCTACAAGGCTCAATTGTTCTTTTATCTTCAGGAATTCCA
>VZUI01051128.1:0-13129 GCA_013401135.1 Cettia cetti | reverse complement strand
GAGATGCTCCTCCCAGGGGGAGGAGCCAAGCATTCCCACATGGATATAATCCAGGGTTTGGGACAGCACAGTAGGCCCTTTCTCCACTGGATTCCCAGAGGACAAGAGCTACCAGACCTTCTCTTCAGGATTACTGCTTCGACAAGACCATTTCATCTGGACTGCTACTACCACCCTAGCAGGGTGGCAGGTTGTATTCTGACTCTGTCAGTATTTTGTACTATTGAATTTATTTTATTTTACTTTATTTTACTTATTTTCTTCTTTCCCTTTTAAATTGTACTTCTGACTTAGAGTCTCTCACTGGTTTTGCTTTCAAACCGATACAGTCCTCCACAGATAAGAGCAGAAATGCACCATGGAGTTTGGGAAGCCCTGGATGCCTTTTATTCACAGAGGGGTGGTGCCTGGACATGGCACTCTTAGGTGTTGGAGAGTGCATTGCTGGCAAGTGATCTTCCTTGGTGAAGAGGCCCCAAAAGCATCTGCTGGAGACAGGGTGATGCCTGGGGTACAAGGGTTGAAGAAGGCAAGAACAAGGTAACCTGGGGTGTTGAGTGTGTCCAGTGTGTGGCATAAGCCTGACATAAGGCTGACATGGCTGCTGGGAGTTTTGTTCAGCAATCACACAAGTAACACAGGTGGTAGACAGAGTCCTTGGACACAAGGCCCACAGCATTCAGCTGCTGACCTTTTGCTATTGCTGCCCTGGAAGCTGCAGGTCAGCAGATGAGCTCATCTCTGGTAGGATGTGACAAGTTAATGAGCAGATAGTTAAGGCAGTTGACAGCCTAAGGAGCCTACATCTCCACAGAGATGCAGATTTGCTAGGAAATTCTTGGTTACAGCTACCCTGTACATGTTCAGAGTATCTACTGTGTGCAGCCATTTAGTGAGCTATTTCTAATAACATGACATTATTATATTGTTGGTCATTCTCATACACAAAGCTGACGGCTTAGAAGAAAACTTGAAGAAACGCATGGAAAGCAGAGATCTTAAATCCCCTGAAATGATTTGGAAGTTTCAAAACACTGAGCATTATTACAAGAGCTTGTTGGACAGTTATGAAGAAATAGGAATGAATATTAGCAAGGTTTCAGAAGACTGATGTACAGAGAGAAAGGGGAACATAGAGGTGAGGGGATGAAGAAAAGATAGACTCAGGAGGAACACCTGGAAAATTAGCTGAAGGCTGATGTAAATTAGAAAGGATTTTTAATAATAATTTAAAAAAAGAAAATAACAGAAGAAGTAGGAAAATAAGGGACTTAAAGGAGGTATAAAGAAGGGCTGGGATGTTAAGGAGGTATCAATTACAGAGGGAATCCCTGTGACAGATCCCAGAGGACTGTGCCCCTGCTGTCAGCTTGTACTTTTGGGTTACTTTACCTAATCAATTAAAATGTTACCCATAACTCATTTTTGCAGTGAACTTTATTCCCAAAACTGTCCCTCTTACTCTTGAAATAGCAACCTGCAAGCTTGCCAAAGCATAGTTTCTTTTCACAGGCCAAGTTCACCCAAGTTTGTCCTCCAGTTGCAGCTGGCTGTTTCACCTCCAAAGAAGCTTAGCAGGGTAGTACCCACTTATTATGCCGTAGCACCCTCCTGTAAATGCAACATGCATACCTTAGTGCATCAGGACAATGTTACAGAAAACACGGCTGGGAGAGTGTTTGGAGAGAAATTTACATAGAGAGGCTTTATCAGCCTTGGGTCTCCTCCATGCTGTCTGCTCTCATATGTTCCAAGGGGAAAGAGTGCCTCAAGATAACCTCTTTGCTCCTCTGGGAGAGGCAGAAACTTCTTTGTGACTCCTCCTTGATGGTTCACCCATTAATGGAAAAAAACATGACCTGGTCAGTCAAAAATCTGACCAAAGCTCAGTAATTTCTGTTTGTACACTAGCAGCTACCAGCAAAAGAACCAAGGCAAATGTAACAATTCAGGGTACGTTTTTACCCTGGCAGCATGGATTTAGCTTCTTTTCCTGGGTTTATGGCTCTAAGAAATAAATTGCAGGCCACTCTTCATTTCTATTTAATGCTATTTGTGTGAAGACTTTCTCTGGAGTCTTGTATTAGCTTAACAGATGGAGCCAGGGCAGAGATTCATACTGTGATGCTTATTTACTAATACAGCTTTTCCTGAGACAGGGAAAAAATATGTTTTTGTAGGAAACCTTTTCCCCTTTCCTGGAATGGAGAAAGAATGACATCTGGACCTCTTATATTCAGCTGTGCTTGGGATACATTTTTTTCTCCAGATATGTATTTCTGAACCTCATGATGATCTGGTTGCTTAGAAGTAGCTCCAGTAGCCAGTTTCTTTTTCCCACAGAAAGCAGTTTGAATAAAACAGCAGTTTTGTTCTGTGTCAGTGCCCTGTTTCTTTTTTTTGATCTCAAGAAACTACTGCTCTTGTTTATCTGTCAAAAAAATACAGAAAAACACAGAAGAGTAAAAAAAAATTTATCAGGAGCAGTTTTTGTTCAATGGGTGCAAATTTGTTGTCTGTGAGAAAGGAGTTTGAAGTAGAAGGAGAAAGATTTAGATAGGCAAGTGATTCAAATTATGATTTTTATTTCTTAATGTCTGTTTTAGGAGAGGCAGAAAAAGGGAGCATTGCTGCAAGAGCCACTGTGAACTCACCCTTCCACTCATCAGTCCCTGTGAAAAAGATGGAAATGTCCTCTGGCTCTTTTCTCCCCAGGCAACCAACCCTCCTCCTTCTAACTGGTGTTCTGCATCAGTGAGGTTTAAAATAAGCCAGAGGGGTAACGGCCCAGAGTCAGGGGACACTGAGAGGATAGGGAAAGAAGGACAACAGAGAGGCTGCATGTATGGGTAAAATCAGATGAAAGGAAAACCTTGAAATTTTTGATATTTTGCTCCCCTTGGGGCCTAATTTACCAGCTTGGTACCACTGTAGAATGAAAATGATTAATCAGGAGCATGGTATCTAACAGATTCCATGGAGCTCAAGTCATGGGCTAATGACAAAACCAGTGACTTGACTTTGCAAAGATCAGCAACAACCATTCTACCAGCCCCCAAAATTTTTGGCCTGTAGGATGGTAGAATTTTGGCATTCAAGGCCAAGTGTACTAGCAGGCTTCAGACACAGAGGAGCCCTCACTGCCTTATGCTTTGCATCCTCAGTTTAGACTGTGGGCCAACATGGCCCTGAATCTCCTCTTAAATCTGTGGGAGTTCAAATCCTGACACATAAAAACCCATTAAAACCCCGATTTTAGGGTTGGCAGATGACATTTATTGAATTGGCACGTAGAAAACAAAGGTGCTGCAGTGTGGGGGCCCAGCTGGTTCCATCTCACTGCAATTTATAACTGAGATTAATGGAAGTCTTTTCATTACTACTAAAAACTGGTGACCAGTTCTGCTCTGTTAGTTATTTCAGCCAGACATCGTGTGTACACATGGTGCAGACTGCTCCTTGGATTTGTGCTGACTTCAGTTGCTACTTAAATGACCCTCTTGTCACAGTTTGATTGTTCTTTTCATTTTATTTTCTGGGGAGAAGGGAAGGGGAATCAGGGGAACTGCAAAATGCAGGAAAGCCAGCAGCTTTTTCTCTTTCCTGTCACACGCAACATTTCACGGGTGCATTTTTTCTCCTCTCAATGTGTTCAATAGCTGAGTCTCCAAAGTACAGAAATAAGAATCAGAAATCAGAAAACAATTTTGAAAAGCAAACCATATCCAAACAAATGCTAAGGTATTTCCTTGCTTTCACCTATGTAATGTTGTATTTCAAAGGGTGGCAAAGTGTTTTATAATCTGCAGTAGTCTAGAAAATCTGTGAGGCTAATACTGGGCTGATGAGAGAATCAGAACAACATCCTGAATGCCAGGGAATCCTGTAAGGGTCCATGGCTTTCTTCCCTCCCCCAAAGATGCCAAGCAGGGTAGTGCTGATCTCAGTGGCCTCTCTCTGTGTTCCTCTGTGAGACAGCTAAAGCACAAGTCTTGAACTCTCAGCTGAGTAAAGTGTCATTGGGATCATATCAGATCAGCAAGTGAAGCCTTCACTAGTCTGTGCAGCTGGACATTTGCTTCTGCCTGTCTCAAACTGTGCCCTTTCCTGGTATTAGTTAAGGTGATCTGGACCCGTTAGATAGGTGAGATGTATTTCTGCAGGGTTTAAACAAAATACTCTTGACTCTGTCAGCAGGATAGCCCTTACTCTCAGTTATTTAGAGCTCTGCAGGAAAGCAGCAAAACTCAGAGGAAGGAGAGACACGAATAATGCAAATAAAGAATTATTTAGGCCAAAAGAACAGATCTGGTGTGTTAATCTTTGAAGAACACATAAGATCTCTGTTGAGACCACAGGAAGGTTGAAAGAGCAGCAGGCTTGATGAGGCCTGACCTAGCTCTGCATCAGATCTCTCCAGGACACTCTGCCACAGCTGCAGGCACTTGGGGAGGACTGGTGGATGCACCATCCAAGAAATACACTTGATGGTCCAGAACAATCCATGAGGACAATGGCGATTGCTAAGGGATATAGTGAGGAAAAGCCTATATCATATCAATTGCTTTTCCTTCTCGCATGCGCTGCAGCATCTCATTATCTACAGGATAATGTTAAAATACCATGGATGTGCAGCATCCAGAAATCCATGCAGAAACAAGTGACTTTGAGAAGAATGACTTTTTGTCTGAAAGCCTGGCATTCTTCCATGCTCAGCAGCCCTTAATTATTTTAGAATAATTTTCTCCTCTTTTCTAGGATATGAATATAAATGACATTTTTTGCTTCAGGGCATTAGGACAGGCTCCATATAGATTTAACACACAAATTCATTGTAAACAGTCTGCCAGAGCTCACGTGTGGAAGTTGCTCTTGGTTGCACCTGGCTTTTCACTGTTCTATGTTAGGAGGGTTGCCAGAGGAGGAATGTGTGCCCTTAGCAAGGTGAGGACCATGCTGCAAAGCAGCCTGGCAATTCATGTAGCAGCACTCTTGCAAGATTTCCACTGACCTCCAAGAATCATCACAAAATATGGTTCCCTAGGTGTTCTTATATCATATTTTTAGGAAAAAACCTAATGCCTTTATTAGGTTTTAACAAGTATCAGTTTTGTTTTCTATCAACACAAACCTAAGGATGAAATCAACCAAAAGCAACGGAAGACTTTTAAGGGCTTCCCTAACTATTTCCATCAATTTGAAAAACAAGCCAGCAAACAAAATAGTGTTAAAGTATAAAATTAGGAAAGCTGTGAGAAATAGCACTTACTTTATTGCATATTCTGTGAGTATTGTTTATAGGAAAAAAAGAGAGAAAGTAAAGTACCAACTCACCTGATCAATACAAACTTTAAAACTGCGCAATTTTTCTCTCTCAGCTCCTTTGAAAGGCAATGATTTTCTTCACTTTCACAGTTGATTTCCTTACCTAAGCAATCTTTTGGATTCTTTTATGTAACAGCAAGATAAAAATATCTCAATATCCAAAACTGTTGTAAAGCATGATTTTATTTGTCAGATAACATATAACTGAACAGCCTCTAAACCTCCCCTGTCTTCATCTTAGACTTTTTGTTGAGCTTGAGATGTCATTATTGGCTGGATAATTGCCCAGTGTCAAATAGAAGTTGTTCTATGAGCAGTAGAGCAAATGAAGTCTGCTTTGCCACCATGTTTGTGCCTTTTGTTCCTCAATTCCCTTTTATGCATGGAAAGTTCATTGTAAAATGCTTCCCAAAGGAGAGGCCAAGTATGCTGTGTTCTTCAGTTTCTTTAGACCACTGCTTTTCTCCAAAACTTGTAGGACTCCAGATAGGTATGAAGTGATTTCCTCTCCTTTTCAAATGTGACTGAAATGGGTCAATGGCCTACAAAGCATTGGGGTCACCAGGAAACACTAGGCAGAGGCTCATCCCCAGACATCATTCCCAGACTAGCACGTTCCTTATCAAATTAGCTCTACTGTTGGTGCAAAGTGCTCTCCTGGCACCAAGATGTATTCTGCTTAGGCAGAGAGCTGGGTGTGTTCTGACATTTGCCTGATGGCCAGTTATTTATGTCCTGAATGTAAGTTTTCATTCATATCAGCAAGGATGACATAAGATGACATACTTGTTAGCTCAGATTCTTTTTTTTTTCTTCCTAATACAGAATTAAAAACATGTGCAGGGTTAAATCTGCTGTCATGGTTTTAGCAGATGTGGGTTTCAGTATTAGGACAATCCGAATTTTAAATTAGTCTAAAAACATGAACAATATGTTAATTTGGGAAAAATACCAGCTGACTGGAAATAATAAAAATAAGGGAAAATGAATCTACTGGATAATTTAGGGTCTATGGTTTTTTAAGCTAGAGAGAATTAACATATTTTGAATTTATTTTTCTGGGTTTTGTTGCTTTTAGAAAAACTTGCCAGGAGTCCTTTGTTTGAGAAAGCACAAGCAGTTCTTTCATTTCTTCTATTCGTGAATATTGAAGGGTAACTTGGAGAAACTGTGCAGCTGCCAATGCCACGGCCAGCAACAGGGCTTCTGGCTCCTTCTGTGGCCTCAGGCATGAGGAACACCTGCAGATTTTGAAGCAAGAGAAAGGGACTGCATTGCTCTGACGGGAACAGCGAAAGCCTTATCTCACAGAGGGTTAGCACAATGGTGCTCAGCTTCTTCAGGTTGAGTTTTAGGATCCAGCTGTGAAAGTAGGGGCTGAGGTTTTAAATAGCAGCTGATGCAGTCCTGGTTTCTCTAGCAGCCTGGCATCTGGCTGCAGCAAAGGAAAAGGGAATTGACCCACATCACTTATATGTTGCTGATATACAGTGAACTCATTTAAAGCCAGAGGAGAAATTCTGCTTAAAGAGCCTGAGACAGAAGATGGTGACCTTCATATGATTTGACTGAAGCAGAAAAAAAATTTTTTTTAATGATAGTGCCTTTTATGAACAAGAGTGCTTGTAAGTCCCCTGGTACTTTGAGGATCAATGTCTACAATTTGTTCTATTGGATGCCACCAGAGAAGAAGTTTGAGGTGCATTGATCAGGTGATATATAAAAGACAGGCAGAGATATGAGGCATATAGAAATGATCAGTTTACAGAATGCAGAAATCCAAATATTTCTCCTAAAGTTAGAATAAAAGGAAATACTTAATTCTGCAGTCACTAGCTCAGCTTTCCTGTCTGGGAATAACTCCCAGGTCTTCCCAGCAGTCACGGGGAAGCCACTGTCAGGGGTGAGGATGCTGCAGAGGCAGACATAAAACATGGACACCAAGCTTTGCTGGAAGGGGTGAGCAATGTAAAATGTTCATAACCAGAAAATCACCAGGTTAGGCCTGACTTCTGCCAAGCATCAGAGCCCCGTGGGAGGAAAAATACTTTGCTAAACCTCTCCCTTGGATAGCTAACCCTGAACCACATATATGATGGGTAAAACATGGGGTTGTGTGTCATGTAAACATGCCAGCTCAATCTTCAGTGCCACCCTGGAAAATTGTGCTCTGAAGACCACCACAAAGAAAGGAGCAATCTGTGTAGTAATCAATATCCTGAAGATTGAACTCTATACAGTATTTTGTTGTGTTGGTGAGGGGCTATCATGTTTACAAATAGAAACTTTTGGATTATTGAAGTTACTTTCTACTATGTAGAAAGTAATACCTAGATGCTACACTAATCAGATTTTTTTTTTCCTCAGAAATAACCCTCTCTAAAGATTTTATTCTAACCTTGAAAATTGGGGTTCAGACCAGGGGTAGGTGTGCTGCAGAGGTGGGGTCTACTGTTGCTTTGGCATCATGTGTGCCTCTGTGCAAGCACACTCAGGCCAGTGAGAGTGCATCTCAGCAGTGGCAGAGAGCACTGGTGGGGAGCAATACATGGTAAATTATAAAAAACATTCTGCTTGCATTCTGCTCAGCTGGCACATATAAACAAACAAGGCTCCCTGCTTGCAACATGAACACCTTGACAGAAACCATAATGCTCCACTTTTTTACAGTGGAACTACAACTGAATTGTGGCTGTGAGTTGAACACCTTCATGTGCTAAAAATATTTGAATGCTTTTTATTTTAAGGATCTTGGTTCCCCAAGCTGCTTCCTTCTCTGTCTTATGCATTTTCTTTAATTCTTGTGTTATTTTTGCCTCTTTTTACTTTGCAGGTACCTTCTTTCTAGTGTGCTTTCTTCAACAACTTCCAGAACAGATTTCACCAGTATTCTTCCCCTTTCTCTGTTTTAGAGGATAAAAAAATTCAATCTTATTTCACATAGTGTTCTCAATCAAGACCTGCAGTAAAAAAGCAGCAATGAGAAGCTACTCAACTCACAGGGAAGGTACAGTTTAGAGTCCATGACCAACTTGTGTTACTGTGCTGGAGACACTTGCATATTCTCGGAAGATGTTGGGTTTTTTTATAGTATTCTCACTTGGTAGCAGCATGCTATTTTGAAATAATTTCATGTCCTTCTTGTTGCACTATATAAAAGTAGCAAAACTATTTTTCAACCATTTAGAAACTACCAAAGGTTATAATAATGATGGATCTATGCTCCCAAACGTAAACCCAAATCTTAATTATTCAAATTCTTACCTTAATAATGTGAAATTTATCAAAGAAAGGATTTCCTTCTCCTGTGTATATTTTAATTCAAGCTGTGGACTTAAATACATTTTTTTAATTAATTACAAAAATTCTGTAAGATTTTCTTTCAGCCTTATGGTCTCCTTAATATAACATACCTAATTAACAGCCAATTGCAGGATGAAAGCAAGCTCCCTCATGCAAAAATGCATTTGGAAGCGGAGTCTGATCTGCAACATTTTTATCTTTTTGACAAAAGAATCACCAAGAGTCAGGTTACTCATGCATTACAGAGTACATTTGTTATGCTGGCAGCCAAAGGAAACATGTTAGTTGTAAATAGAGATGTTACCTGAAATACAGCTTACATAATAAATATGGAACTTTGTGTCACCATTTATTAAATTATTTATCTAAAGTTGTTTGTTCCTTATGGTTCCTAAAAGAAGATACAACATTTTTTATTAAACAGCGTAGGCAGAAATCCTAGAAAAGAGATCTTCCAAGCATTTGGATTGATTGGTATTGGTTCTTTTTAAGTTAAATCTGGCAGGATGGGGAGGGAGCAGAGTTTTGAAAAGTCCATCTGACGTCACATATTGTCAATATAGAAACAGAGGGCTTTACTTCACCTGCTTTTATTGAGTAAAAAAGATGATTAAAAGAAAAAAAAGAAGGAAAAAAACCATTGCTTAAAGGGTTGAAATGCTTATATGATTATCCCACTAGGCATAATGTAATAATAAGATTGGTTACCAGAAATACTTTCTCTTTTAATGCAAGCAAAACGCCTGTCAAATTCTTTTAGCATCTTATACAAACACTCATAAAATTTTCAATAAGAAGACAAGGAGAATGAAGAGGATAAAAAAATATATATGTAAGGTAGGTAGGGCTTGTTTTGCACTGGGAGAAGCTGGAAGAATAGGAGGGGAGGTGGGAATATTCAATATTCAGGGTTAGAGAGAAGCAGATATTTATTGATTGAATGTGGTATGATTATAACTGATTGATTATAAGCTGTGAGTGTGGATCTGGCATGCAGATGGAAGAAAACCCTCTTATAGAAGATGCAGACAAAGAAAGAGCTGTTATTTTGACTGGAAAATGTAGGCTCCTCAAGTTTTAGACATGTTTTTGTCCACAGCAGTGAGTTTGAAATGGAACAAAGTATAATAATGAAGTATAATATTTGATGTGTCTTCTGCAGGTTTTAGCATAGCAACCCAAGATTAATGTCTCAAACAATATGAAACTGGAATTAGTTCTGACAAGCTTACCAAAGTGCCTGCCAGCAGCCAGGTGGGATTTTAAAAATTATTTTAATGTTTGTTTTAGTTTTTTTTAAGGAAGATCACATTTGGAGTTTGGACTAAAATACTTGGAATTGAGAGACAATTAAGTTTCCTGTATAGAAAAGGAAGCTGTCACTGGCAGAAGGTGGGCAGACTGCTCTGACTGAGGCTATACACAGAAGACTTCAACACTGAAATATCACAGGCTTCATAAAGGACTCTGCAAGAGGATTTCAAATAGAAAAAAAAGTTGGTTAGGACATGGGTCAGGATATTCTAATGGCTCCAGAAGAATGGGAGAAACCATCTTATTTAGGAGTTGGAGCTTTGCACTTAAGAGCTCTGATAGCACTTTTAGGAAAAACTGCAGTGTAGAGTAGCTGGCTCAAGTTTGGGATTGATCCTGTTTACTACTCAGCCAAGACACAAAAATAAAGATGCTTGGCAGAAGTGTTTCTTGGCTAAAAAGGTAAAGCATTGCTCCCTGGAGCCATCTGTGTATGAAGAGGGGCAATATGCCTATGTGTCATTAACATGAGAATTCACAGTATGGTGTTGAAAATGGAGGCAGATGTAGGAGCAGCAAAGCTCTTGACTATCAAAGATCCAGAAGGTAGTGGACAAAGGCCCTAGGTCAAGCTTAAAGTAAATGAGCATGATTTTACAACACCAGAACAAAAAGCAAAGCTTAAGCAGCCTTCCTGTTAGGATAACTTGTCCAAGGGTGTTTAGAGATAATGTAATGAGATAGAAATTGGATTCAAACAAATATGCTGGACATGAGGAACTCTGAAAAGAAAAATGTCAAGCTGTATTTAGTGCAACCACTAAATAAACTAATTTCTGAATTCCTCAGATGTGGGCTTGAGGTATATGTGCTGCAAAAGTCTGGCAAAAAGCATTTGGATAAATTGTAAAAGTGAAGCATAATTTCATCTGTGGCATTTATGAAAAGGGCTGCACTGATTGCAGGTACTCCAAAGAGTGATGGCAGCTTAAGGTGCTCTGGGTGCAATAAAGCCACTGTAAATCCCAGCTGAAATGAATCAATATCTTCACCCTAAATCCATTCATTTGCAGAACTTGGTGGCTGGGCAGAGCTTACTAAACTGTGCTCATGTTGTGTGTCTTTGGAGGAAGGATTGGAACTAGAACTGAATACATTTCTAAGCGTGAAAGTTCATGAGAGACTATTTCAGTGTGAGCAATTACCCTATAGCATAGTCAGTGCATTTGCTCATATCGAAGAGTAATGGATTCATTACTTCCAGTATAACATTGCTGCCTAGTGTTTTATGGCATAGGAGTAAAGAAGGAGTGTGACTTTTATAAAATTGAAATGGAAGTCCTGCATTTTGCCTCACCTCAGGAAAATATAAAGTGTGTGGGGATAGAAAAGGAAAATATGATGCTTGAAGAAGCAGTGCTGTTGCAGGGAAGAATAAGCAAATGTACCAGGTGGTACAATTATATATTCTGGATGTTGGATATTCTTTCTGGCCAGGAATGGCACATATTATAAAGCAAGTTCTCCTGTAAAATTAGCCGAAGCAGTATCAGTTAGGAGTTGCCAGCATAGTTGCTTTTGTTTGAAGGTCTACAACATACCTTTGAAGTGTGACAGATATTTATACAGCATGGGCTATTTAAATTGGCCTCACATTGGATAACAAAATACTTTGTACAGGCTCTGAGAAGGGCATTACACAAAGGCAATAGGGAATCCATCAGTCCCAGAGACCATTCCTGCAAAGAGATGCTTATACAGTGGGAAAGGGTTTGATTTCCTGCAAGTAGACTTAGCAAAGGACTCAAGGTGAAAAAGGCAAATAGAAAAGAAGGAAAAAAAAAAAAGACTCATAATCTGGATCTCCCCTCATTTTGCTGCATAGAGCAGATAGTGCTGATACATGACTGAAAGGAGGGAAAGAGAGGTAATAAGCCAGTATGGTAGAGCAGATATTGGGAAGGGTGACATATTTAGAAGAGGAAAAAAGGAGACGAAAGAGGCAGTTTAATAATTGCCTGCAGATAAAACTGGAGGATAGTTACAGAATATGCACACTGACATTATTGAAAAATGGTCACAAGCTTTCATAAGCTGCAAGAGGGAACAAGAATGTGGCACTGGGAAGTAATAAGCATGAAGAGATGAGAAGGCATGTTTGTAATCATTTCGGGTAGCAGAGAAAGCAGTCTCATGCTTATCACACCCCCCAGCACATCTCCACAGATTTCTGTGCTTAGCACAGGCACATTGGGCTGGCAGAGCTCTGGTTGGGAACACATCCCCTCTGCCTCCCTAGGAAGGCCTTAGAGTGTGTGGAAAAGCAAGTGGGATGTGTGTCTTGAAAGGGGAAATATGGCCAGCCACACTGCCAGGCAATGCCATGCAGAAAAGAATGGGCTTTGGTCCTTCCTGTGGGATCTGGCATTCCCCAAAACCTGCAGCTCTGTTCACATAATATGGATGCAAGGAGGATTTGAACACAGACATTGTGAGCCTATTTTTCACTTTAGATGCAGAACTAGATGAAGAGAGGGACACTTGAGAGTAATGGCCTCAATAAAAAAAGCAATAATAAGCAGTTGAAAGAGTAGTTTCTCCTCTGACCAAGTGTCCCACAGTAGTACTGTACAGCTAACCTGTGGGGTTTTGCAGGCAGTAATGTTTTCTTGAGAGAGAATCACCAGCAACTGCTGTGTTAAGCCCAGGACTGCTTGCTCTGCCCTTGCATTTTGGTGGCAGCTTTTCTGCTAGATGAATGATTTGCAGAGCAGCTTTGCGGACTGGATTTGTGAGGATGATCTGGTTTTTAAAAAAAATAGCTGAGGGGAAAAAGAAAGTTATTTTTAACTCAAATCGCCTCATTATTCATGCTTAACAGGAGAGCTTTATGGAGAGAAGAAGGCACATGCAGGAGGAATCATACTGCAGAGCAGGGTCTGGTCTCAGCTGCTTCAGGTGGGGCTGTGGGGCATGGATGTTAGCCTCTGCTGTGAGCTCAGCTTCTGCAGATATGGCAGGTTTCACTCTGCTCCACAGCTTTTATTTTTATCATTCATAGTTCTGGATGTGAACTGGAAAAGGTAACCGTTTAAGGCTGCTGCTTTTCCAGGAAAAGTACCCTCACTTTTATTTTTTAAGACTTTTAGGTTGGGAAAAGGTAAAATTCCCTTCCTTCCTTCCTTCCTTCCTTCCTTCCTTCCTTCCTTCCTTCCTTCCTTCCTTCCTTCCTTCCTTCCTTCCTTCC